>JAEQBH010001673.1:0-121305 GCA_016808115.1 Tetrastigma voinierianum | reverse complement strand
AAACACGAGAGGGGATGGCGGGTCACTTCATATCTCCCTGCCTCTCCCGGCTCCTACTTAGTAGCCACGAGTCCGGCCTGCCGCCGTAGTCGCTCCCCTTTGCGAGACCAGGTGCCTGCCACGGCCCGGATCATTAGTCTTGTAGTTAGAACTCGACTTGCACCCAGTCTGCGCACACCACGGTGTTGTGGTGTCCGTGGGCCACACCACTGGCGCGCCGCGAGCCACAGGTGTTCCTGATGCGTTCTTTGCCCGGCTGAAGCCATACCTGTAGGGCCTTCATTGCGCCTACATTGCCGGTTTAGGACCCTCTTGCCCTTGGTTCGAGTTGGTTATTTTGCTCCGGCGGTTAGACCTTTACCAAGCCTTATTTGGCTATTACAGAACAGGTGTGACCTGCAGCCAGTGAGCCACGGTTAGTCACTTCCGGCTTGGTGTGAAGGCTTCGGTTACCTCAGTGAGCGGTTCGAGATATTCGATTGCTCTAGTTACATTTCGGTGGTCTAGCCCTCTTCCAGTATTATTGATTTCGGATGGTTCGTACTCGAGGTGGATTGCCGCCGGTAGCGGGTTAGATCGATACACCAGGCGAGCTGACCCGACTCCGGTCCGGCTCGATTACCATCAGGTCCGGCGTGCGGGGAACCTCGGGGATTTCGTCGTTATCGGTTACGGATGGGACCTCGGGGCCCCATCCATTACCTCGAGAGAGGAGAGTTAGGAGGGCAGGCCCTCGGCCAGACCCGCACATTGGGCCCGGCTAGTCATCTTCCTCGACGCTGACCATCACGGTCGCATCTGCTGCCGGGGCGACATTGCTCGATTGTCACCGACCACCCGGGATCGGGGCGGATTGTTCGTATGGAACCCCGAATTTCGGGGGTGCGACTCCATCGTAGAGACTCATCAGGTCGTACTATAATGTCAAATTTGATCCAGTTTAGAGTCCATGAGATTGATGGGGTTATTCACTCACCCACGCCTTTCATGACTCCAAGGCAGCATTATTACCCACGAGTGGTGATGCGGTTCTCGGTCTACATGACTTATCGATGGTAGATGGTCGCGTGGCTGCGGTTCTATTGATGATCGCGCCCAGTACTCGGGAGGCGAGCCGATATTTCGGCGACTTTTGGGCTGCGTATACCGCCGTGTCTGAGAGGGTTATAGAGATTGGGCCCACCCACCTCATCGAGAGATGGTTTCGGAGGCAACGGCGAGAGAGCTGCGGTGGACCCCGGTATTTTTATAGGAGCGGCTCAGCCTCGAGATCTTTGTTGATCGACCATTTGTCCCGGGACAGTGCGATTTCGCTCTGACATTACGTGCGACGGAGGAGCCATCTTGGAAGCTCTTGCCGGATCTCGGAGGGATATTGGTTGATCCCTCTTTGGTGGTGATGACCTCCCTTGATGCATTTCGAGGGAAGGTCCATTCGGAAGGACACGAATACGGCGAGAGAGCATTCCACTTCGTCATGAGACTACTCTGCGGGGTTCACCGGGCATATGGGATTCCAGAGAAGTAGAGGATTGAGATGAGAGTTCGATGCCCTTTGGTTCACGTCTCGACGAGGCGGGTGATGACCATGCCGAGTATCTTTCCATCTCCGGCCGGCGGGACCCGGGAGGAGATACGGGTCGGGTGGCTAGGGACTTCCATAGAGGCGATGTGCACGCCCACGAGCCGAGATACGGTGAGCTCGCGAGATGTCACCTCCATCTCCTCCTCCACACACCACATCGCGACTCGTGCTCCCGGCCCATCCTAGCCGGCACACCATTCCGCGAGTATGTTCACGCCGAGTTCTAGAGAAGTGCGAGGTGTGATGGATGCCATCGCTCACTAGCGACCGCAGGCGACCAGGATGTCGGAGGCTGGCGGTGTCACTCTATGCCGCCGGCGAATCATGACGCGCCAGGCTTTCCTTGTGTTCACGATCAGAGAGGAGCCACCATAGAGCGCTGACCTATTTGGATGTTTCGGCGCGGCGGCGGCGACTTGAGACCCACCACCACCACGGCAGTGAGGTGGTTAGGTTTCTTTTATATTTTTGTATAGTTACGGCTTTATCGGCGCCTCTTAATTTTGATTAGGATTTATGTATTAGCCATAGTAGGCAGTGATATTTTTGTATGTTTAGCTTTGGTATGCATGTACTAGCCATTTTGGCTATATCAAAAACTATTCAGTATATATATACACACTTTTGCATATACTTTTTGTGCCTCCATCTTAAGTAATCGTTTTTGTCTTCAATTGGACAATTGGTGCTTCAGTGAACAATTGGACTTCAATTGGACAATTGAATTGCTTTAGTGAGCAATTGAATTGCCTTCGTGGAAGAATTTGAACCTGTTTGTCCAGCTTTATGTTGAACAAATTCCATGCGGCGCAGTTTTGGTCGATTGCGGTTCCAGCATGCTCAACTTGAACATTTCTCTCTTAAGCTAATTCACACACTGCACACCAGATTGTTCCAATAGGCTGTGAATTTTTATACTTCCTTTCACTTTGCATCTTGGCCTTAGGTATGTGGAAACCTAGGATAGGTTTATTGCCGCATTTGAAGACGATATTTGTCTTCGAAAAAAAAAAAGCAAAAGAAAAAGAAAAAGAAAAAAAGAAAAGAAAAATAAAGTCGTGAAGCCTTGCCTTGAAACCCGAGCACGGTCCGTGGGGTGTATGGCAGCCTTTGAAGCTCGATGCCCTAAGCCTTAATTGGTTGGGAGTCATCGATTTTGTGTTCGTTACATGATTGGATAGGTGAGTTTAACGATTTGTAGGTGCTTGATTTTTCGAAGTCATTGGTCAGGGGTGAAGCACACAGCCAGAGTTTGTGGTCAGTGATCCTTTTAACTTGATGCCTAAAGCTAGTGGTTTGGGAGTCATCGGTGGACCCCCGTTACACGGACTTTGGTGAAGTCGAATTTTGAGCATTGCACCCTACAATGTAGTTGAATAAAGAAAGAAAAGCGTAATTATCCTTATCTAGGTTGTTCAACAGCTTAAGGCCATGCCAGTGCTAGGTTGGGGGGAGGGGACAATTTTACAATTTATTGGCTCGATCTGGTTACATAAAGAACCATTTGACTTTGGTGGAAATTCCAGTTGAGATTCATGGAACCAATATTGACTGAAGAATTGTTCTTGTATGGTTTAGCTCTTTCATGGCGGTTTCAAACTTGGTGTCCAATTTTTCGGGTTTAAAGGTAATGTTTATTTGTTTATACCTTTTTGAATCATAAACTTTTGAGAATCCTTTGCATGCATCTCCTTTTTGTTTTTGCGTTGCTAAAGGGACTAGCAACGTTTCGGTTGGGAGTATGATTAGTGCCCCAAAAAAAGTGCTATTTTGAACCCTATATATTGAATGGGTTTTAAGTGCTTTGCACTAATCATGTCATTATACCAATTAGTGTTCAGTCTTCTTAGTTTCACTTATGCCCGTTTAGAGGTTATTTTTGGTTGTTTGCGGGTTTTTGGCTGCTTTGGAGTTCGATATCGAGACATATGAATCATGAAGATTGAACCCGATTGTCAACCATCAATCACACCAAAAATCAAGAGAGAATGAAGGCAAAGTGAAAATCAATCGATAGAGGAGGCTTGGAGGCAATGCGGGGAGAAGATCGGCAATTCAGGGCCGCTAAGATGCGAATTTATTTGGGATTGCGAAAATTCGCAATCATAAGCGAGAATTTCTAGCGAAAATTGTGGCCTCGCTAGACTCGAGGAGTTTTTCGCTAGCTTGCTATTCTAAGCGAAATTTTGCATTTTCGCTACTCACAAAAATTTGGCTAAGCTAGCAAAATTTCGCTAGCTAGCGAAATTGCCACTGCCTAGCGAAAATTCCTGATTTCGCTATCTCTTGGTGATTTCGCTAGCTAGCGAAATTGATATGCCTTAGCGAAATTCACTGCCTTGTCATACTTTTGTAATTAATGCAAACCGACTTCAATTTTGGTGTATTACTCTCTTGTCCCTTAAATTAGCCAAAATGTTAGGCTTTATTGTAGTTTCACATAAATGGGTGGCCTATATAAACCCCCATAGTTTTAGCTAACAAAAAAAAAAAAGAAGGAAAATTGGAGAAATCTTTTGGCACATTTTGCTTTTATGTAAATATCTACATGACTTTAGTTAGGGTTTGGTTTTCTCTCTTCTCTCTCTTTCCCTTATTTTCTTGGTACTTGAACACCCCTCTTGAGGATGGCTGACTGAGAGATGCTTGGTAAGCCTCTTTTTTCTTTGAAGAGGAAGGAAGCTAGCTTGGTGGTGGGGCATATGCAGGTTGTCCTCTTGTGTTAAAAGTTACAGGTACTGTGTTTATGACCCCTATCTTCTCAAAATATGGTTGAATAGCATTGAATGTTATTGATCTGGCCAATACTTACCATGCTTTAGGATACAGTGCATACTTATTGCTAGATGTACTGTGGTTCATTAGATAGTCTTCTGAGCCATTGAAATGATATTTAATGTTAGGGTTTTCAAAGCGTAAAGGGTCCATAGATGCATGTTATACGTGTTGACTCAAATAGGGTGATATTAGGGTGAGGTTGCCTAGTTAAACATAGATGGGTTGTGGCTTGGACTATAGGTTGCTTGTCATAGCGAGGATAGCTTAGAGGACACTTGTTTGCCCAAGTTACCAAGTTAGTGACTGAAATCTTGAAGTTAACTTCACACTTCATTTTCAGTTTTGAGTTAATCGGTTTTTCAAACTCATCACACTATTTTGAAACAAAAATCAAAGTCGAATAGAGCCTTACCTTCTTGCACTTAGCCACGATCATTCTTAGGATGAAAACCCATCCCAGAGTGTTTGACCCTAGACCACTATCTTGCTGATAGCTTGACTACGCGAGTAGGAGGGAGCTTTTAGGTATATAAATTTTGTTGATTTGCTTTCGACCCTACGTAGCCTGTGAATCAACCTACCATCCCTCGTAGCATGAAAGAAAAAGAAAATAGCTCACCCTGCTCTTCCATATCTTCTCCCTCTCTGTATCAATAGTCTACCCTTGAAACATTCAATGAAATATAAATTGTACATTTTTGTGTTCAAATTGGTGTTCACCTTGTTTGTAAAATATTTTGTGTGTTTTGTGTATATGTTCTTTCTTTCTTTATGTTTACTTTTGAATGAATTGGAATTGATGAAGTTTCAAGAAATAGCTTCGTTGAATAAATGAGAAACCAGTTACCTATATCTAATTGTAAATTGTTGCAACATGTTTGGTTGATTGGAATTGATTAAAGAATGAAATTGTGGATTTGTGTTGGATTGTTTGAAATTTGAATGCATGATTAAAATGAACCTCTTACTTGTTAAACAACATAACAACAAATCTCAAAACCAAACAAAAAATCTTATATGAATGAATTAGGGTAGGATAAAGTGTGGAATTGGAAGGTTGTAAAGTTATAAATAAATGTGTTGAACTTCAAGAAGAAAGAAGACTTTAATAAATTGATGGAACAGATAAGACCTATAATTATGTTTGTGTAAACAGTTTGGTTATAAAAATCCTGATAACTTTGCACATGGTAAAAAATGACTATAAAACAAATTGTGCTATGATTAGGAACATCTTCTGGGATCCATCACAGTAATCTCTCCAATGTCCTAGAACTTGTTGGATTATTAGTCAAAATGGAATAAGAAATACCACTAACGGGGAAGTATTGACTCCTTAGGTTTAAGCCTTTCAAACCTACCCTATGATATGCATAAGCATATACACTAGTTCCCTATTTGAGCCTATAGCCAATCTCATCATCAACCAGCAAATGAGAAGCCCAATTCCTTCCTAAAACATAATCCTACAATCAATAACCCTTATTTGCCAGATTATCAAACAGAAACACATCAATATTGAGGAAAATGACAAGTTTAGGGGAATATTATTTCAAGTTTGGAGAATAATAAAGGGTTAATGAAAAGAAAATCTTGTGAAGATAAGAAAAGATGAAGAGAATTATGAAAGAAGCTAAGAAAAGAAAAACATCAAGGAGAAATGAGTTTAGTCTTGTAGCCTTAACTGCTGGAACAATTAAAGTCCTTAAGGGTGTTCAACACTAATACCCTAATGCCAAGCGACATAGAGGTTATTGACCCCAGTTCGTTAAGGGAGGTAGAAAGATTAAAAAACAAAACATTGCACCATTCCATCAAACTTGGTGAGGATGAAAGCTTCTCAAATAAGGGAGAGAAGTTATCTTTTGTGTGTGGACAATGAAAAAGAGAAAAATATACCACAATGAAAAATATGCAGATGCACAAACGATGGGAAGGTTAGAAACTTCTGATCAAGAGAAATCAAGAATTGCATCGAGAAGGCGAGAAGTGTAAGTTATCGGTGAATGTAATTATTTAGATTGATAACTAGGTATTCACAAGCGTAGGAACTAATATTGTCAAGCATTATATCTTGTGGTCGGGGTCATTTCACGAGTGGTTTCCTAGGTGATCCTTAGGGATTGCTTTCCAATGAATGTGCGATTAAAGTAAAATCTGGGAGGTTATGATTAAATGATTTATTAACCGATTGACTTAAACTATTGTAAAAATAGAAGGGCGAATGATAGGATCCTTAAGTTTCCGCTCACCACCAGCTAGGTAACGCCCACCTCCCACTTACAATCTCATCTATGAGCCATTGATGAATGGTCTTCGATGGAAATTTAACTTTAAAAGCTTTGTAAGACAAAGGAATAATTGAACAATTTGACGGCACTCAAATGATTTGTTTGGACTCTTAGTTTGCATTTGAGATCAAGCACAACATGTACCAAGAATCTCTCGTTCATACGTTGTCAAGAAGATTCCAAACTAAGATTTTAGAAGAGTTTTCGCAAGTGTTCAACATAGTAAAAATCCCATTGAAGTCTGAAGGATTGAGGGTTGTGCTGAAGGGGTGAGATTCACCTTAGAACCCTATCATGGAGGTTTAGAACTCCATTAAAGCTGAGAATTGATTCATAATTTATGAAACACTACTAGTAATTAAGAACTGAAAAATAACACTTCGATTACAAGGTTGAGATATAAAAAACGCAGAGTCTCTCAATAAACACTAAGTTATCAAACCAACTGAAAGATTATAAATGATTAAAAAAAACTCATAATCAGAAGAAAACTAAGTACTCTACTCTATGAAAACCCTAGAAAGAATAAGAAAACACTCCAAAGGTTAGAGCGAAAACCACAGAATAGAACTCTCTTAATTACGCCTAAGACAGACTGTACAATCCTCATTAGAGTGATCTCGAAGTGATGATGAAAGGCAGCGTGCCCTTGCACTAAGGGTGAAATTAGCTCAAAGTCCTACGAGATTGCATGTTGGTGCCGGCTGCCAGTGGTGTGGTGCAGAGTGCCAGTCTACTTAGGTACTCCAACTGACCTTGGGGTACCGGTACGCTCATATTTGGTGCCGTACCATTGCTCCTTGCATGTGGAGTGCAGAGTACCCGGTAAATGTGAGTAGGTTCCACTACCTCTAGAGCTAGTCCTCTTCACTTTAGAACTACCCGGGGCCTCCCGACGGCGGCTGTAATTGACAACGATGATCTACAGTTGTTCTCTGGAACCAAACCACTATGAAAATGTGCACGGGACATCAAAAACACACTTTTATAAAAATAGTAGAAAGGTCAAAAAGCACCTATTCTACAGAAAATGAAAAGAAAAACATATTTGAGGGCTTAAAACCCTATATAAATGTCGCACATTATGTATCAAACATCCACAACACCACATCTTGCTAGTCCACAGCAAGATTTGAACTAACCTTCTTGACTATGAGGCTTAACAAGTGGCTGAAGCGATCCAAGCATTGCGGAATTCCCCGAAAAGGCAATTATGAACATAGTGCTAGAACCTATAGAGTAATAAGCCGTAAATTATGTATTTTCACGGTCCCGAGTTTAATGAACAAAAATAGGAAAACAGTTCACAAAACGAAGATTTCTCGTATGAGGTTCTGAATCTGAAATAATATTGTATAATGAAATCAACAATGGAATGACACATTAGAAGCTGTAAACATTTTACCATAACTTAAACAAGCTAACATGCATAAAAAGTCAATAGGAACAACACAGCAACTAAATCAAAGATCTTTTAAGGCTTTATAGTGACCATGGGCTACCTAAAATAGGGTTTACAGAAACAAAATGAACATTGGCATGACATGGGTACGACTCTCTATGATTACTGACACACACTGTTTGGCTTGAAAATACCCACTTCCTCTTTGTCCTCCTCCTCTCCAGCGAGAATGCATCTTTACCGTTTACCACAGTCATCCCATTTCGTCGAGAATCCACTTTCCAAATGGGAGGGTCATCTATGACAAGCTCTCCTCATAGGATGTGACTCTCAAACCTAGAGCACAGTGGTCAATTATACCCCTTCCCACCCCAGGATGCGTTTTAAAACCATCCATGATTCAATTCTCATCTCCTTTAAGGGGATGGCATATCAGACTAGAGTGGCAGCGATGAAGCTTGAGGAGATAGTTGGATGGGGATGTGTGGCCCAGAGCCTTGTGGAGCGACTCGACCTTTTAACCACCGTCTTGTTTGTGATGGGCCCCGACTGTAGGAAGAACTTTTTCTCTACAGAGTACCTTATCCACATGGCTTCCACAGGTTGTAACTAGGGTCGGAAAAGGAATGTGCCTATTCTTAGATGGGGACCTTAGAAAGTCCCTCATTATACACCATATTACCAAAGCATAGTCAATAATTTTCCAGTCATTTACCTCTGTACAGGAACTGGGTTTTCCTCCTTGCTTGGTAAACTTCTCCTTTCCTTGTTTCAATCATATTGTGAATGACCTTATTCATGTATACTCGGGGCTTTTGTTTCCATAGGGATGACTCTTAGCCTGAGAAGCCCCCATGGGTACCAGGTTGGTGCACATGGTATTTCATAAGCAAGTTAGCATCAGAGAACTATGAGTGGATAAGGTCGATCATGTTGGGCAGGGCAAACATAATTCAGTGATCTAGCGATCGAGTCAAGGTTGACCATTAACTACTTCCCCAAAATTGTAGTCTCCAACAGGGTGTCCACATTCAAATTCTCTCTCAAGTTGGAATAAAATTCCCTGACAATGGATGGCATATAGCCTTTTACTTCCTCAGGCAAATTCTGATTCTGATCTTATATGACCTTACGGTGAGGTGAGTAAACGACGTTCAATTTTCATTCCAGCTCACGGTGGAACCCTTGCTATTTATTGGACCCGCTTTCTCTCGGATTCAGTAGTTCGACCAAACATAGCCTCGATTTCTTCGTCTTAGCTCCACTTTCTTCCTCACTTTGCGATGAGGAACCTTTCCTCTTTCCTTTTCCACTTTCACACTGCGCAGAAGTATTGACCTTTCGTTTTGACTGGCTCATGAAGGCTGGGGCCTTCCTTTCAGTGTTCTCGATCTTGCCATAGATATGGCCAAAATCGCGAAATGTGCGAGAATAACCCATACACACAAAAGTTTCCGGTAACTCATCTCCGGCCGGTGTGGGACTCACCTTTCTAGATGTTTAAAACCTTCCTCCCGTACGCTCGTGGCAGTTACTTCTTTGACAGGGCAAAGAAACGCGGCTTAAAGCCACCCAACACAATCCATACTAACAGTGAAAAATCGTTCAAATTGCTCTAAGAAGTGACACTTGCCACCACGGGTCTAACTTGCCGGGGCTACGCGTAGGAAGAGCGTGGATGCCAGGGTCGGGTGATGAGACAACGGAAAGGATTTGACCTAAAGTTTGCTTTAGTGAGAGGAGAAATTGAGGTTAGGGTTTCTCTTATATAGGAGTTGGGGTGGGTGTTCAGGAATATGAGATTCAAAATTTTGGACAAAGGCTCTTCCAAATGGCCCATTCATGCATGGCGGTATCGATACCCGGTGGGTGTGGTGGGTACCGAAGTGTTACTCACCAGGTACCAGAAATTCTTTTACTACCGGTTTTTTCAGGGTTGATGCGGTACGATAAATTGTGTGCGGAAGTACCACTATGCCTAACGCTACTTTTTTCTTGGTTGATGTAGGTACCCGATAAGTGTTATCGCGTACCACTTTGTTGCTTGCCTTGTTTTTCAGCCTTGGTACCGGTACCAATTTTTTGGTAAATGCGGTACCATTTTACAAAATTTCGAGAATACTTTGTTTAGTTTCATTTTATGCAGCTAGCCTTTTCTTTGCTTTATACCTAGTTCAAGCGACTTGTGTTTGCTAAAGCATGTACTACACTCGGCACCTTTAAACACCTTTAGGTCATCAGGTACTCCACGTGATAAAAAAAGAAGTCTAAGGTTCGACGGTGGCGCTCAAGAGCTCAAGAAGGGTGCAAAGGTTGACTCGAGTATGATTTAGAAGTTTAACAGAGAAAATATGGCCTAAAATCATCTTTCAACTACGTATGGATGTTCCTAAAAGAATAAGATGCATGTACTTGACAAGGAATGCTAAAACAATGCACAAGCTGAAGCAATAGTAAGAAAAAATGAGCTTGGAGCAAGAAATCAATGACTTGTGTAGTTTATGAATGAGAGTGATACCAGTCAAGATTGAATCTAGAGAATAGAAAAGAATTGGGTCAATATGGTCCTAGATATGAAAAAAATAGTTTTGTTGTTCTTGTTATTGTGTGGCCTGCGGTGAAACTGTATGGAGTGCATACATACGGTCATGCAGTTGCATACAACTACAGGTCCGATATCATATAAAAGTAGAAAATCGAAAAAAATTGCATGCGCTTAACTAAGAACACTAAAATTAAACCTTAAAATAGCATGTAAGCAAATGGCTCCGACTAGTGTATGCCCACCCCACCATGGAAATGGGCACGCCCTGTTCTTTGTGACTGATACACCTGGGGACAAAATACTAGGTACATCAGGTTTGGACTCTCCTTTATTAAAAACAAAAATATAGAATAAATGAATGAAGCGTAAAGAAATGCAAGAAAAGGAAAAACAAAACTATATACAAAAAGGGTAGGATAGGGTGCAGTGAAGGGAACATCTGGTAGAGCGGATTTTGGCTCCCTCACTGCTCTCTATGGTTAAGTTCTCTAGAAATGGATTTAAGCGGTATTGACTTTAAAGTTTCCCCATTTTCCACGGTGTCTCAATCTCACTTTCTGCCGTATAGGTAAGCTTCGCAGCGATGAAAGTCAGTCCACCTAGAAAGATGTGCAAGCGTAGTGCCTTTTGGTGAGGTCCCCGAGGATCTTCCCTTACAATGTTCTTGTCGTGGAAGGCTTGAGCCTCCTTTGTAGATTCGTGAGCTCTCATGCGATTCACGTATGAATTCATCCGAGCTCAGTTCTTCATGGTGATCCTTGTTTGCCTTGGCAATTAAGATTAAGGTAATGGCCAGGCTAATCTACGTGCTCCATTTCCACTGGGAGATGACATGCCTTGCCATAAACTAGCCTATAGGGAGACATACAAGAAAGATAGTGCCAAATCGATGGTAGGCCCAGGCGTCGATTGAGTGAAAGCAGGCGATCTTAATGATTTAGGGTAACAGTTTTTTCAATGTGTTGATCAGCCCTATTGGCTAATTGACTTGACCATTGGTTTTGTGGGTGGTATGCGTGAAGCTTTGTGGGTGACTACGTACTTTTAACATATTTTCAAAGGGGTCGATTACAAAAATGGAGCCCATATTATTCAATGATTACCAGCGACATTAAAAAGCGAGAAAAAATATGTTCTTTAATTTCAAAACAACCTTACTGGTCATTAGTTTCTCATTAGAATGGCCTCTCTCTTGAAACATAATCAACACTTGATAAAATTTACAAGTACCATGGGGAAAGGCCCGTGAAGTACAAGCCAATGATCGAAGATCTGATGATTAAAATGAGGTAGGCGTCATGTTCGCAATAGGCCTCTTTAATTGTTGGCAGAGCACGGGTTTGCAAAAAATCAAGCGAGTCTTTTAAAGTGGGCTGATAAAAAGCGAAAACTGAGTTTTGTCGTAGTTTTTCTAGTGGAGAAATGCCCTCCTGAAGCTTCAGAGTGAAAGAAATTAATTTTAATTTGATCGTCGATTAGATACACACCTTCTCATCGGGTAATTCGGACATTACTTAAACAAATATGGGTCATCAAAGTAGTATTTTTATGTCACCAAAAATTTCCTCTTTCTTTGAGGTCCATTGGGATGTTGTCCTGTCACTAGATAGTTCCTTATGTCGCGCCACCATGGGCGTCAGACCAGAGCGAATTTTCTCATCGGGGAAAGTCTAAGCCTATGGGTAGACCTTGATTGTCTTCGAACTAGCAGGGACGGGTGGTCAACTACCACATTCTCAACTCCCTTCTTATCCTTAATGGTTAGGTTAAATTCTTGACAGAGTAGGATCCACCTAGTTAACCGAGGCTTAGTATCCTGCTTAGAGAGCAAGTACTTTAGCGTTGCATGATTAGTGAAAATGGTTATAGGAGACCCGTGATGTAAGACTGTGAACTTTTCTAGAGGCAGTACACGTCTAAGACTTTCGGTAGTTGTGTATGTGGTGGATTGAGCGGAATCTAGAGTGCTATTTGGCATAGTAGATCCTGAGTAACATTGTCCTCCTTTGCCCCCTATCACGACCCTATGAAATAATCACTAGCATCACACATGATCTCAAAAGGGAAATTTGATTAGGAGATCGCATGATAGGAGGTGACACTAACATAGTTTCGGTTTATCAAAGAGCCACCTCACATGCTGCGACCATTCAAAGGTGAAATATCTGTGGCAAGAAAGTTACCTGAGGACGGGCCTATGGCACTAAAATCTTTTATGAATCTCTATAAAATCTGCATGACGAAGAATGACCGTATATCCTTGACACATAAAGATTTGGGTAGTTTAAAGATCAACTCCTTTTGCTTTATTTACCTATATTCCATCTCTCGAGACTATGTGTCCTAACACCGTCCTTGTGTCACCATGAAGTGACACTTCTCCCAGTCAGCACTTAACTTTTTGCTCTGAGCACCTCTCAGTCACCCTCCTTAAATTCTCAGACATCCCTTATGAATCTCCAAAACAAAGAAATGTCCATGAAAATCCTGAATAGTGTTTATCATATCACTAAAAATCCCCGTCATGCGTCATTTGGAAGGTTCACAGTGCATTATATAATCGAAGAACGCATTAACATAAAGGCAAATGTGCAGGCATGTGAGCGTGGTTTCTGCCAGTCTTCTAAGGCTAATCTCAGGAATTTGATTGTATCCACAGGTACCCGTCACAGAAAATAATAAAATTTATGCCTGCAACTCTCTCAGCTTATTTGTTCCACAAGGTGAGAGTGATCTTTCCTAATGCCGACATTGAGTTTCATATAGTCTATGCATACCCTCGACTGTGAGGTGACACGAGTGGGAATTGGCTCATTGTGTGTTCATTTGCTACCCTGGTGACCCCCCGAATTTCTTAAGACTACTTGGGATTTGGGTGGCCCACTTGTTTATGCGCGATGGGGTAAGTAACACCTACATCCAGCAGTTTTAAAACCTCTTTCTTGACAACTTCTTTCATGACTATGTTCAGTCGTCGTTGTGGTTGTCTAGAGGGTTTGACATCCTCTTCCAAGTGAATCCTATGTGTTCAAATCAAGGGCTAATTCCTTAATATCTACAATTGTCCATCTATGGCGGTTTGTGGGTTCTCAATATCCTCAAAAGTTTATTCTCTTGATCGCTCTAAAGGGGATATGATTAGGGAAAGTTTCCTCTGCCCCTAAGAATGCATATTTGAGATGTGATGGTAAGGGTTTCAACTCAAGCTTAGGTGGTTTCTCTTCTGAAGGTAATACTCTATCCTCAATTGGTGGCAACTTCTCAAACCTAGGTGCCCACCCATTTGCTTCCATTACCTCATTGTGTTCAATAAGGGAGTGCAAAAACTCCAATTCAGATGTGGTTATCTCCTCGACACAAATTGGGCTTACTAGGCAAGACTTGAGAGGATCATCGTATGAAACATGATCTACATAGTTCTACACAACAGATTCTATCATATTTACCTCTCAAACGTCCTCATCATTGATTAGTGCTCAAAAGTGGTATTTTAATTCCCCTTATTTATTATAGGTTTTGAGTGCTTTTGTGTCTTAATCATTCTAATCTTTGATTTGCACATTAAGGTCCTATTATTCACGATCGCATTTTGTGGCTAATTTTGTAGTTTTGCAAGCTATTTATGCTGAAATTGTTGAATTCGATCCAAGCCTGAAAAATTGAGTCAAACTTAACATTGCAGATCAGAGACCAGAAGGAAAGAAGAGCAGAAAATGCAACAAAATGGAGCACAGCCAAAATATCGCACTTTTGAGAAATTGCTACTGCTTGCCACTATTCACCTCCCAGCACTGTTCACCTGCATTTCACGCTTTTGGTGTTTTTGTTACAATTTCTTGTTTCTTCCCATTTTATCCTTGTAATAGCTTTTGGTTTTTTTTTTTTTTTGGTAATTTCCTATACTGCGAACACCTATATATAAACTGGAGTGCAGCCTGAAGCTTTACTTCACTTAAATGATAAAGTTTTGACGGGAAGCTTTAAGTAGCTCGAGTCTCTTTTTCTCTTATGGTCCATTTTCTTCCATTTTCTTTCATTTTCTCATTGCGAGCACCCACTTCCGAGAATGATAACTCGAGGATGGTTGGATAAACACATCTTGAAGGGGGCTACTAGGTTTTAGTTTGAGGGTGCTTAACGGTCCTCTGTTTTTAACGGCCATTTATTTCGGTTATGTTCCTATCCTTTACTCTAGGTTTTAAATCTCTAAATACATCTTGATTGACCACGTGTTGGGAATCTTTTTAGGGTTCATTGGATGCTTATTGCTGGAATTATTGATATTCATTAGTTGCCTTCTATTTGTTATTCTTGTGGAATGGGTCAGAGGTAGTTTTTCAACATCTAGGACCATGAATATTTCGATTAAATTCCATCACTTTCAAGGAAAAATTATTAGGGTTAGTTTTATAGCTAAACAAAAGATCAGAGTTCAGGAAATGACTATAGGTCATCTCCCAGCGAGGAAAAGGGACGAGACCCCTCGGTTAGCCTAGGATCTTAAACCCGGTGTGATGCTTGAGTTCTTTTTATATTTTATTTCACCTTATTTTCGGTTTGCAAACGCATCAACTCCACATTTTGCAAAACCTAAAAATCCAAATTGAATTCACCATTTTGAGCCTACTGTAAATCATTTGGTACGAAGAAAACCCATTCATGTGTTCGATCCTAGAGCCGCTATACTACAGTTGTTACGCTACGGCATTAGGAATAATTTAGGTTATAAATTTTGTTGATTCATAACACCTACTGTGGCATGAATCAAATGGCGTCGTTGCCGGGGATGGTGCCTAAGTGCGAATGATGACCTGTTGAACACTTGTGATCCTCATCACAAGTTCTGGTGAATTTTCTTGTATATATATCTTTTAGTGTTTTCAGTGTGTTTAATTTTGTTTCATTTTATTTTGTTTTTTAGCTAACACCCCTTTTGGTAGGGATTGTTTTTTCCTTGTTTGGTGTTTGCTTTGTTCTTGTTACAGGGGTTTGTGTTCTAGTGGGATAGAGTTTCTTAATCAAGGTTGAATTTGAACCCAATGGAAGAGGGACAGTACGGTCAGCATGTGGCAGGGGATAACCTAATGCATATATGTCCATGAGGGATTCTGAGAAACCTGACCATGGCAAAAAGTCGGCAACCCGTGGAGAGGAATCCAAATGAATATAGGTCCATGAGGGACTATAGAAACCAATGGAAAGTTCACCATATGGTAGTACTTACAACCATAGTTGGGGGAATCGCCTGAAATTCCTCATGGGAACCCAGGAACCTCCACGGTATGCACCTCCACGAGACCTCCATATTGTATGACTCCTCAGTCACCTCGGCGCCACAATCAATCCTCCATTTGAACAAGTCATTTTGGACCTTACCCGGATGAGGTGGATGACTTTGTGGCGGAAGCTGAAGAGGATGTGCCCATTCGAATCGGAGAATTGTCCTTTGTGGAGAGCTGATTTGAACAAAGAAATTAGATGGGGTGAAAAATGACTTTGAGCATAAATGGAATGACCTAGGGCTATTGAAAACCTCGTCGATCAACGGCCGATGTCCACGGAGGAAGAGTGCCAATGTGACACCATGGTAGAGGAGGCAGTGTCGACAATAGCACACAGGGCGTATAGAGTTTTTATTGAATTGTACCGAGAAGGGTTTGTCTGAATCCTCGAATATGTGTGCTATTATTTCAAGGAGAAGAAGAAGAAATCCCTCCCTTATAACCTAAGGAGGCGTGGGGGGGGAACGGTGGAAGAGGCCCGAGGCTTGTTTTGAATCCATTTCCCACGACAATACTACCAATTAGCCCCTCCAGCGACGAGTGTACATTTTCCTACACGACATACCTGACACACGAAACACCATCTCCAGAGGCACATTTACACTTGCCTTGGCTGTAATTTAGGAAGTTAGTGGCCATTGCTCAAACATTTGCCTTTACATCGAAGACATTGGCGTTCTTGATGTTGCATGTACACAATGGATGGTTCGAGTCTCAGTTCGGATTTAGACCTTTGAACCTTGGCATTTCCTAAGCTCACGGTTCCATCATCCTCAGGCTTAGAAATTGGTTTGGGGGGGGGCACGGTCTCCCAGCTTTTGTTTTCATTTTATTGTCTTATTTTATTTTATTTTACAGTTTACTTTTTAGTTCATTGTGATTTCTTTAATTTTTTCTTTTAGATTTTCTCTAATTTTAAGTTAATCTTTGTTCTAGCTTGTTTTTCACTTTTCTGCAATTTTTCTTAATTTTTCTTGTATTAATTTTTGCAGTTTGTGTGAAAATTTTGAAGCAGAATGAAGATCAGAAAAGCAGGAAGAGAGGAATTTTCGCTACTATAGCGAATTTTCGCTACTGCAACGAAAATTTCGCTCCCTCTCCCCTGTTTTGCCTCCTAATGTTGTTTCATGCATAACTTTCTTCGAACTCCGTTTTTGCAGGCGTTTTTGGGTACCGTTGGAAAGCTTAGAGGTGTAAGTCCAAAATATATCCAGAAATAACACTTTTGAAGTGTGCAAGGTGTTATTTTCAAAATGCTCCAACTAGTCATTTTTTCTCTCTTTTCTTCTCTAACTTGTTTATCACGAAGCGAATAATGAGCACATCTCATTAAGGGGTAGCACTTCTCATCAAGGAGGTAGCACTTCTTCTCTAACTTTCAATCAGGAGCACATTACGGACAATGAGACATTTGGTTAAGGGGAGGGCCAGCGAAGGAAGTGGCATGTATTATGTTTTGTTATTATTTTGAGCAAGCCCATTTTGTGATGTTCAGTGACTTGCTGGTTTTCCTTTTTGTGAAGCTGTTATACTATATAGCTTACTTTTTCAAAAATTGGACCCATTTTGCACCAAAATTTTTTTTTTTTGTTCTGCTTAACCTATGGTTTGAAAAATTGAAACTTTGTCCAATTATATTGATGTTAGATTGGCTCCATACCTGGCTAAGTGGATAATAGGTTGAACTCTTGTTGCTTTCGACCATTTTTCTTCCACCTTTAGCTAACCACACACTGTGCACATCAGGTTTCTTCAATAACCTGAAAAACTGCCTAGCCTCCTAAGCCTTGCAATAACTTACCCTAGTTTTGTTGACTACCTTTAATAGGTTAAGGACCCCCATGAAAATAAGGCCAATGAGTCTTCCAAAATAAAAGAAGTGAAAAGAAAAAAGAAAAAGAAGAAAAATTGCAAGGCTTTGCCTTGAAATCCTAGCAAGGTCCGAGGGGTATATGGCGAAAACCTTTAAAGCACGGTGCTAAACCCGGCCCGGTTGGGAGCCATCGACTTAGTGCTCGCTACACGGGTGGATGGGTAGAGTTTAGCAAGTTGTAGGTGCTAGAGTTTCGAAATCATTTGGAGTCCGGGGTGAAACCTGAAGAGTTAGTGGTCGAAGATCATATGACTTTGTGCCACTGGCCTTGAGTGATTGGGGAGTCATCGGTGAGTCCTCGTTACATGGACTTTGGTGAGGTCGATTCCTCGACATTACACCTACAAACCTGGGAGTTGTGGAATAAGAGTGGTCACGTCTATTTAGGTTGGTTAGTGTCACAGGTGTCGACGGTAGCTTGGTTTGGGGAGAGTGCGGTTGCGAGTTTTTGTTCGAAATGATCAAACAAACATAGGTTTTGGTGAAGTCTCTAGTTGATTCAGAGATGGAGGCTCTTTTGATACTCGATTTTGTATGACATTCCATTCTCTCGGATAGTTATTGGGCAAGGATTTCCACGGTCTTACTTAGGGTTAGGCATTACTCATTCTGACCTTTTTGAAATAGCAATTTTTTGAACATAATTTTGTTATTGTTTTGTATGCTCTCTCTTTCTTTCTTTCTTTCATTGCTAAGGGACTAGCAATGTGTAGGTTGGGGGGTGTGATTAGTGCTCAAAAATTGCTATTTTGAACCCTATTTATTATAGGTTTTGAGTCATTTTTATGTACTAATCATTCTAATTAACTCGATTTGCACATTAAGGTCCTTACTATTCTACTGATCGCATTTTGTGGCTAATTTTGTAGTTTTTGCAAGCTATTTATCTTGCAAGAAATTTTTGAGTCGATCGAGCATGAAGAATTTGAGTCAAACTTAGCATTGAAGATCAGAGACCAGACGGAAAGAAGAAGCGAGGAAAAAGGCAACGAATGGAGCCTGACCCAGGCAGCACGTTTGAGAAATTGCTCTTGCACACTTGCTGTTCACCTCCCGGCACTATTCACATTTCAACCTTGTTCTGCATTTCACGCTTTGGTGTTTTTGTTCTTTCTTGTTTCTTCCCATTTTATCCCTTGTAATAGCTTTTGGTTTGTTTTTTTTTTTTTGGTAATTTCCTGCTCTGCCCCGAGCACTATATAAGCCTTGGTCTGTCTGGCTCTTTCACTTCCCGAGTGAAGTTTTAGGAAGCTTCCCGGCGCTCAGTCTTTTCTCTTCTTCTCCATTTTCTTCCCTTTTCTTTCATTTTCTCGTTGTGACACCCTTGGGGATGAAAACTCAAAGGGATGAGGTTAGTTAAACCCTCGTCAGCAGAGGGAGGGCTACTAGGCTTTAGTTTGGGGTAAACTAACGATTCTCTTTGTTTTTTAACGTAGGCATTTATTTTTCGGTTATGTTCCTATTATTCTTTACTCTGAGTTTTAAATCTCTAAATACATTTTGATTGGCCAGTATTTGGCAATCTTGGGTTCATTGGATGCTTATTACTAGATTTAATGATATTCATTAGTTGCCTTCTATTTAATTCTTTGTAAGATGGTGGGGTAGGTTTTCCTTTGTACGGGACCATGAATGTTAATTAAATGCCATCTTTCAAAAGGAAAAATTATTAGGGTTCGGTTTTATAGCTAAACAAGATCAGGTTCGGAAATGACTATAGGTCATCCTCCCCCAGCGAGAGGAAACGGACCCAGGACCTCCGGTTAACTGGGATCTTAAACCCCGGTGTGATCTTGAGGAGTTCTTTTATATTTTTATTTCACCTTATTTTCGGTTCTGAGCTACTCAGCTCCTGTTTCTTACCAAAACCTAAAAATCCAAATTAGATTCACCATTTGAGCCCTCTTGTAAATCATTTAGTCTGAAGAAAACTCATCTCTGTGTTAGATCCTAAATGTTTATATTGTAGTAGTTATTCTGTGATGGAGTAATTTAGGTTATAAATTTATTGATTCATAACACCCTCTTGCTGGCACGAATCAATCATCCCCACTATCTCCTTGATAACATTGAAATATTCAAATTAACGGTCATGTTACCAAAGATAATGTCATTAGTCCTCCCCACTACGTGTATGATGGCATTGCGTGTGAAAAAGGCTACCAAGAATCGCGAGGCGAGTCCCTTGATTCACTACGGGTTAGTATCAAGAACAACAAAGTCACGGAAAGTAGAACTTGTCTACTTGCACCAATACATCCTTCGCTATCTCTGCAGGAATTTTTACACACTTTACGATCGTAGGCTGGGAGGGTGATATTAGTCGATTTTAACTCTCCTAACCTTGGCTTTCGGCTTATATACAGTATAGAAACAAGTTAACACTCGGCTCCCGAGTCCACTAAAGCATGTCCGATTTTGAATTCCCGCGCTATGGAAATAGTGGGGCTTCATGGAATCTTTGTATTTTTGGGGGCAAATTATTCTTGTCCAGGTGGACTGTTCAGTCATGAATGCATCCCTTATTTTCATTTCCTTTTTTATAGTGCCTGAATCTTTGAAAACTTGGCATATGGCGAGGGTGCAATAACTATGAGGAATGTTCACCTTAACACATTTTGAACAACTCATAGATTTCAGAGTGATTGTTCACTTTCTTGAGGGCTCCAACCTATGAGGGTATGGAGCAGGAGGGACATGAGAAGTTTTATCTTTTCGACTGACATCAAAGCATCGTTCTGGAACATGAGGAATTTGGTCGAACACCTCATCATCCACGGCGGTTCATTTTGCACGTGTTTTATTGGTTCTTTGGGCTGAATGGTTTTGTCAGGTGTTTTTCCCACTTGAAGAGTGGTGATGACCTGCAATGTTCAAAGGTGACATAAGCCCCGGACTGAGACTCCAACATTTTTGTCCTTGGGGGGTTTTGGATGGTTTCAGGAGTTTCCTTTTTTCTTGTTGAAAATGTCCATAGAAGAGGTAAACTTAGTGATTGGGATCTCCACATCATGCGGCCGGTCAGAAATTCAATGTTGGTGGATTGTTGAGTCTGAACAAACTGTGTCACAATGTCCTCCAAACTTCTCTTATGTGGAGGTTGGTAAAAGTGTGATTTAGTTCCCTTGAGAAAAGGGTGAAAACCTTGGTTAGGGTTCATAGAAATCCTTAAGGACCTTGGTTACACGGGAATTTGGGGGCTTGATTTGAAAACCCTTGGTTTTGGAAGTTTTGGCCTTGGTTAGTGGGCAAATGGTGTTGGCCCCCCTCGTTCTTCAGTATTAAAATTAGTTGCTTCCCCCACCACCGGATTATAAGTTTCAAAAGAAGTATGGCAGATTGAGGCTTCCTTTGGTAATTAAGAGCATTGGCTTGCTCATTTGGTTAACTCCTTAACTTGAGGAAGATTAGGGCGGTCATGGTGAATGAGTGGGATCGCCATAAATGTGCATGGCTCCTCCCGCTCCAGTCCCATAGGTAAATTTACCTAGGGCCTAACGATTTACCTCATTCACCTTTTCAATTCTATGGCCTCCGACTTCCTTGTTAAGTTGGCTGGTATTTATTTTGGTTCTGCGGAGTCATTATTCACTCTTAAGTGATGTATTCCTACCTACGTAGGTGTACTATGCATTTAGCATTTGTTGATGTATCCCAAGAGTATTGTCTCCCAAGTTCGAGCATTTTTTGCTATTGTATCAAAAAATTGCACAACTTCCCTAGCACTTTTCTCATAGAATTCCCCCGCACACATCATTTGGATATATTGTTTGTTATTCAAGGACAGTCCTTAGTGAAAATATGCACAAATTTGTCCAACATCCAAACCATGGTGTGGGAGAGCGTGGAGGAGGTCCTTATATATTTCCCATACAACAGCAAAAGGTTCACTCGATTTCTCATAAAAGTTTTGGATTGCTCACATGAGTGCATTAGTACGTGCGGGAAGGAAGAATTTATTCAGAAATTCATTTCGCATGTCTAGTAAAAATTAGTTGGGAGGCGAGAGTGAAACCATATTTTGGCACTTACTCCTTCGGAGAGAATGGAATAAAACCATACAAATTATATGGAGGGAGATCCGTAAACAAGCGGCTGAAACGTCGCCGAAATCGCCGTGAATGAGTGGGGGTTAAATCGACCCCTTGATGCAAAGGGAGAGAAGGCAGATCATCTCGGAGCTTCATAAAGGAATTGGTTAGCCTCTTGAGTGAGGCGAATCGTGAGTTTGTTGTGGTTCTTTGAGGTTACAGAATCTCTCGAACGGTTCTTTCCACATTAGGTAAAGGGGCAGGGGGAGCTCAATATTGATTTTGTTGAAAATTAACATTTCCCCTACCTGCCGCTAGGATTGCCGGCGGTGCAACACCATCTCCTTGTCGTGGCGGTTCATGTGGGTGATTGTGGGTTACGGGTAAGCCCTTGGTCATTTGGATTAAAGAGTTCTTGATTTACAGGGATGGTCCATTTGAGGTGTAGGTTCTCTTGGAAACTTAGCTATCTTACTATGGACTCTGGAATGTCTTTGAGGTATAACTCTTACAGGTCGGTTGCTGGATTGCGAGCCCTGACCCAGAGCGTGCACGATCTTTTGACTAGATAATTTATCACTTATATTATTTACAAAAACGAATTAAAAAGAAAAGGTATAGAAAATTACCACTAGCTCTCTCTGGATCAACTAGAGCGCTCGCCACTCCCCGGCAACCACGCCAAGGCCTTTGATATTTAGATTGTCTTTGGTAATTCCCCAAAGCGTGGGAGTAATATCGTCTGACATTATATTGTGGGAGTCACGGGTCATTTCCACGAGAGTGGTTTCTAGGTGATCGCCAGGTTAACTTTCCAATGAATGTGCGATTAAGTAAAATACGGGGTTGTGATTGAATGATTTATTGCCGGTGCAGCAAGCGTTGTAAAACTAGAAGGGCGAATATTAGGATCCTTAGGTTTCGCTCACCACCAGCTAGGTACGCCACTCTAAGCTTAAATCTCATCCCCAGGAGCCATTGATGAATGGTTTTTTGATGGGGAGATTTAACTTTACAAAAGCTTTTGTAAGACAAAGAATAATTGAACAATTTCGAATGCTTGCTCGGGACGATTTGTTTGGACTCTTGATTTGCATTTTGAGATCAAGCCTGACGTGTACGAGAATCTCTCGTTCACACGTTGTCAAGAAGATGCCAAACTAAGGTTTTAGAAGAGTTTTCGCAAGTGTTCAACATCGTACAAATCCCATTGAAGCACGAAAGAAGGATTGAGGGTTGTTACCTTGAAGGGGGTGAGTTTCCACCGTTAGAACCCTATCATGGAGGTTTAGAACTCCATTAAAGGAGAATGATTCATAATTGATGGAACACTACTAGTAATTGAGAACTGAAAAATAACACTTTGATTGCAAGGTTGAGATATCAAAAACGCAAAGTCTCTCAATAAACACCAAGTTATCAAACCAACTTAAAGATCACAAATGCTTAAAAAAAACTCAGAATCAGAAGAAAAATAAGTACTCTACTCTATGAAAACCCTAGAAAGACTAAGAAAACACGCCAAAGGTTAGAGCCAAAACCTTAGAATCCAAACTCTCTTAATTCTACCCTAAGGTGGGCTTAAATACAATCCTCATTAGTGATCTCGAAGTGGTGATCGAAAGACAAGTGTGCCCTTGCACCAAGATTGAAATTCCGCTCAAATCCTACAGAGATCGCATGTTGATGCACGTACCGGTTAATTATTGGTCTGGTGCAATCTGCCAATGCTCAACGGCTTTAAGAAGTGCCGGTACCTTATATTTAGTGGTATTTACCATTGCCTCTAACGCATGTGGTGCGGTACCCGATAAATTGTTGGAATCGGCAATAAGAGCGTACGATTGGAAATAAAAAATTATGACGCATGGTCCCCAGCGGTTTGATGGCCCAAACAATGAATCGAAATTCGATGAAACTAAGCAATGAATCAAGAAATCGAGATCTTACCTCTTGTAGACGAATCCTTTAGGCTAGTCTGCGATTTTCTTGATCACACACCGCATTTGGCTACAAAAATAACTCCTTCTGAAAAATGATCTGACAGCAACGAGCCTAGGCAGTGCGGTGTGCAAACGCCCTAAAGGTGATCCACTGACGGCTAATGGATGGGATGGATGTGCTAGCATATATGATAGGTCTTTGTCCCACAAAACCAAATACACCTTAGTGTCTTCAAAAACTCTAAAATTCTCTCTCAAAGCGCCCACTTCAAAGATTTTTGCTTTAGATGATAAGCCAATATTTATTTATATCAAACCTCCCCGAGCCAGCTTTTATTAAAATGAATTTGTGAATTCATTAACTATTAATGGGCTTGGGCTTGGGCTTGGACTTGGGCTTGGGCGTAATCATGGGCTAAAGAGAGAGCCTTTCTAGCATCCCATTATAGCTCATTCTTATGTGTGACCCTATAGGTTCACTCAATGTTGGCAGCGGGCCCAAATCATATTCTAAGCCCACAAGTTATAATTGGTCTCCTATGAGACATTATAAGCGCCGAATCAAAGTAGGTCGATGACTCAAATTTCGATGACAATAGTGGGGTGTGCTCGAGCCCGAGGAGCCTAGATCCTGTCGATGATCCAAAGCGCCTCCTTAGGCGCATACGAGAAAGCATTATGTACTTTCGGCCTCTATATGGTATAATCGGCCCGCGGTGTCTTGCTTGGAACTTCTCATTTCATGGCACCTCCATTCAAACAAAACACAAAACCCAGTTGCGATCTAAAGTCATCTAAGTCGAATTTGAAAACCGACATCGGTATAACCACTTATAAACTAGCTCGCCTTCTTGTCCACCATAGATCGAAAAAATATCCTTGGTTCTTCTCCAAGTACCAAGGAATATTCTTGGCTAACTATCCAGGTGACATTCACGAGATCTGAGTGGAATCTTGTCATGCTTAAGGCATAGGAGACATGTCAGTCGGGTGCAAAGCATGGAATACATGATAGAACCCAGTAAGTAGAAGCATATGGGATTTTTGTCCATGCGCTCTCTCTCGTCCTTCGTGGTTGGACATTGAGACTTACTAAGCTTAATGCAATGAGACATTGGCAAGAAACCTCTCTTGGAATCTTGCATGCTAAACCTCTTTAGCACTTTGTCTATGTACCCACTTTGACTCAGGCCAAGTAACCGTTGAGATCTATCTCTATAAATATTTATGCCTAGGATGTAGGCTTCGCCTAAGTCTTTCAATTGAAATGCCTTCCACAACAGACTTGACACTCTGCGAGTAGGGATGTCATTCCGATGAGTAAGATAATAGATCCACATATAGCACTAAGAAGACAATTGCACTCTCACTAACCTTCTTGTATACCTGAGGCTCATCTTCATTTTCATAAAGCTAAACTCTTTAGGCCTGTGACGAAGATTCAAGCTTCGTGAAGCCTACTTTAATCAATAAATGGATCTTTGAAGCTTACACACCCTATTAGGATACTTAGGATCGAAAAAACCCTCAGGTTGTGTCATGTACACATCCTCTAGTAAATTTCCATTAAGAAAGGTTGTTTTGACATCCATTTGCCAAATCTCGTAATCATGATGCCATGACGATTCTGAGAAGAATCCTAATAGACTTAAGCATAACGACGGTGAAAGGCCTAAATCATAGTCGATACCATGAGTTTGTTGAAACCTTTTTGCGATAAGTCGAGACTTAAAGGTCATATCATGTTTGATCTTATGAACCATTTACAACCAATGACAATAGCACCCTCGGGTGGATCAACCAAATTCAAACACAGTTTGTCATTACATTGATTGCATCTCGACTTCATGGCTTAGAGCGTTTTTCGAAGTTGGGCTCATCATTTGCCTCGCTGATAGGTTGTGGGCTCATCTTGATCCTGCTCTATGGTTTTATCGTCATTTACAAGAAATCCATATCTCTTGGGCCCATGATGAACCTCTTGGACACTCATGGGCCATATCTTGAGAAGCGTCAAACTCAACCATTTGGTTGTGAGTCTTGTAGAATTTCCGTGGAAGGCTAGGTGCTTGTGGTTCTTGAACTAACTTGAAGATGTCTTACTCCCAGCGACTCTTTAGTGAACTCTCTTTCCAAAAAGACTCCATTACGAGGCTTGAAACACTTTGTTATCGGATGGGATGTAAAGTAGTACCCTTTGTTTCCTTTGGATACCCCACAAATAAGCACTTATCAGATTTGGATGCTAGCTTATCAGAAGCTTGACATTTTACATAAGCTTCACAACCCCAAATCTTGAGAAAAGACAAACCAGGACGCTTTCATGTCCACAACTCATATGGTGTTTTCTCAACCGCTTTCGATGGAATTCTATTCAATAAGAATCACAATAGTCTAATGCATATCCTCATAAGGATATTGGAAGATCTATTTATTCATTCATCATGGAAGTCGAACCATATCTAATGGGATTCGATTTCTCCTTTGGATACACCATTCCATTGTGGTGTTCGGTGGAGTGAGTTGTGAGACTATCCACAATCCTTAAGATGATCAAAATTTTGGCTTAAATATTCACCACCTCGATCAGATCGAAGTGTTTTGATATTCTTTCCAAGAGGATTCTGTACTTCATTCTTAAATAATTTGAACTTTTCAAATGATTCAGACTTATGCCTCATTAAGTAGATGTAACCATATCACTTAAAGTCATCAGTAAAAATGTGAAGTGCGATAACCTCCTCAACAATTGAGTTTTATTTGTCCGAAACATACGTATGTATAAGGGCGCGATAAGTCCATAGCCCTCTCATTTATGTCAATGAGGCCTTGTCATTTTGCCTAGTAAACTAAGATTCATGTTTCAAATGACTCTAAGCCAAATGGATGCGATGGCCCATCTTGATGGGCTTGAGATGTGTTTCTCATTGAAATAGCTGGAAATGCGAAAAGTAGGTTGGATTGAGTCATTAGACTTGAACACTCTTGAAATGTCGATGTTATAGTTAGGCTTAGGTTATTCAAGATTAGAACATGAACCATTAGATAAATGAAACATTCCCGAGAAAAGTATGCGCATTGTTATAGATGATTAGTGCTTTCAAAAGTGCAATTTGAACCACATATATTAGATAGGTTTTGAGTGCTTTTGATCATTAATCATATGCGTTATCCCAATTGAAGTGTTATGTCATCTTAGTAACACTTATGCCAATTTGAGGTGTTTTTGGTTGTTTTGTAGGCTTTTATACACATTTGAACTTCAACTTCAATGCAAATGATCGGATCATGAGGTTGGAATTTTAGTCACCATTATAACCGAGCCCCGAAAATCAATGGAAAAACAAAGTAGTGAAGAAAATGAGATCACGAGTTGAAGACATGGCCCGAGAGGAATGCGAGCTGACAAAGCGGGCAATTTCGCAGCACGGTTGGCAACCAATTCGCAACCCTGCGAAATTCGCCGCGTTACATAAGCAGTTCGCAATCGGCACGCATTGCGAAATTGGTAGCCACACATAGCGTGCAATTGCGAAATTAGCTTCTCAGCGAAAAATTCGGCTAGCTTAGCGAAATTTCGCTATGCGAAGTGCAAACCTTGCAAATTAGCAACCCTTGCCAATTTATTAACCACGCCAAATTCGCTAATTAATGAAATTCTCCCCCAGCCAGCGAAATTTGCGAGCCTCGTCAGCACTTTGTAATTAATGCAGCCTTCAAACTTGGTGGATTACTCTCATCCTATAACTTAGCTTAGTTATTTGGGGTTTTGGTATTTTTATACCTTGAGAGTCCCTATAAATACCCCTCATGTTTTTGTAATAAGGGAGGAGAGGAGGAGAGGAAAGAAGACAGTTTTTGGTGATTTGTAAAGAAGTTTTCATTTCTTTGCTTTGTAAATAAAGTTTGTTTTATTTTAAGTTTTGCTTTTTATTTTCTCTTCTCTCTCTTCTTTCTCTCTTCTTTTTCTTTCACTTTCCAGGCTGCCAAGCACACCTCTTGAAAGATGACAATTCAAGAGATGCTTGGCTAAACCTCCTGCTCACTGAAGAGGAAGGAAGCTAGCTTGCGATAGGGGTTAAGCATGTGTCCTCATGTAATAAAAGTTATGGGTGAGTATGTTTATGGCCCTTATCTTCAAAACTGATTGCATAACATAGGATGTTATTAATGCAGCCAATACTCTCCATACTTTAGATCACAAAGTGTAGTAATGAGAATGCTTGTGGCTCTTTTAGATGGTCACTTGCTGCTATGGTAATATTCACATGTTAGGGTTCTTAATTAGGGTTAAATAACATTTGCTTTTATTGTTTTGGCGATACTCTCCATGCTTTGAGGTTCGGTGCTCGGGTGAAGTGCCATTGTGATTCTTTCTAGATGGTCTTTACCCCAGCCCTAGGTCAATACTCTCCATGCTTTAGGGTTACTTGGTGCTTTCGGGTGAGAGATGCCTTTGTGATTCTTTAGATCTTTACGAGCCTCTAAAATGATAAAAAGAATGTTAGGGTTTTAAAGCGGGGCCATAACTGCATCGTGTTGACTCACATAGGAGGATAAAACCGAGGACATGTGTTTGCCTAGCTTGCCAAGTTAGTGACTAAATCTTGAAATAAATTTCTTCATTTGTTAATTTCCGATTTTTAACTTCCAGTTTTACAATTTCTGTTTTTCAAACCATTCCCCCATTTTTGGACCAAGAATTCAAAGTCCCGAATAGAAGCCTTACCTTCATGCTAATGCAAACCATTTTTATGAAAGAAAACCCAGCCCGTGTTCGACCTGAACCAGCATACTGCGGTAGCTTGACTACGGCGGAGTTGTAGGAAACTTAGGTATATAAATATTGTTGATTTTAAGCTTTCGACTCTTGTGCGCGAATCAAATGGCGCCGTTCTTAGAGTGGTCACGACTACTAATGGTAAGTTGAAGAGTACTTGTGATCCACATCACAAGTGAAGGTAACTTACACCTGCTTTTGCATATCGGTTGCGTGGCTGGAGTTTCACTTGCCCAGCGATACTTCATTTGGGTGACTTGATTTTTCATTCAGTCATTTTACTCCTTTTTGTTAGATTAGTTTTAATTTTCTTTTAGCACTCTTTGTTGGTTCCTAATTGTTGTCTCCTACAATTGTGTAACAAGTTTGTGCATGCAACAGTGGGATAGAACACTTCGAGGTAGGGTGAATAGGATTAGTACACGACGACCTAGCTAGTGAGTTAGTGCACGAACGGATACCATGGATCCATACACACGGGAACCATGAGAGCCAACGGGAGACCCCTATGAATCCAAATGCATCGCGAACCATGAGGGGATCACATCCACCCTCCTAGAGTTAGTGCCCCGTCACGTATCATTCCTCACTGGCGTCTGATGTAGCGGTGAGGCCATGACTAGTACCACTTCCCATTACCATGGTATGGAGAATGAAAGAAAATCCATACACACATCTTAGGAGATTTTGAGGGAGGTATGCACTACCTTCAAGGAAGGTATGATGGACATGGATTTGCTGAAGCTAAAGGCATTTTAGTGGGCTCGAGGACAAGGCCAAGATATGGCTTCCCTGACTCGTTTGAGGCTGGGGCCATAAGAAATTGAAATTTGGCGCAGCGAGAGTTCTGAAGGATTTTTAGTGCTCATAAGACAAACAATTTGAAAAAGATAATTTAGCACTTTGCACGGCGCTCTACTTTATAGAAGGTGAGGAACACCCCGGTGTTGGGAGAGGTTTATGAAACCGGTAATGCCTTCACATGGGTTTGACACACGGATCTTGGCAAAACCATTTCTATGATGGGATGTCACACATGAAACAACCTTAGAAAAACAATGTGTGGGGCGCTTTTAAGTAAACACTGACGGGGCTATAGACTTTTGACTTATATGGCTGAAACCTCAAGGCATGGGATGAACCTCGATCGGGAGGATGAAGGGTGATGTACTCAAGATTACAGGGGAGACCATTCATACAATTTACGAGGACACGCGTGAAAAAATAATCATTTTTATTAGATGGGTGATGAATAAATCAACATAATATTTACTCATTAAGTGAGTTGTCACCATCGACATACATTCTGACAAGCCGATCCACACTAATTGTATAGAGCTTAGCTAAAGAGAATGTCCCAATTTTGAATCAAGGTAGACCACCAATGAATATTCCATTTGGCAATTCCTATATTTCAAAATCGAAAACTACTCTAGTAATCTACCGGAAAATGAAACTATCTCCTATATACCTGATAGATCGTGACGGTTAGTCCCCACTTCCCGGCCAGCCTTGACCACTACCCACTTATCCACAATCGAGCAGGGCAATTACGAATCTAAAAGTAGATGGTAAGCACAGCGCAGAAGAACATAAAGATGCTTGAATGTCCAAACTAATCAAAATATTGACGATTACAAGAGTTCGCAATGGCAAAACCGCCGATATCAAATTGAAATTTCAAAATTGTCCGATCGGCTATTTGAGAGTTCGAGAAAAGGAAAGGGGCCCTTTTCCGGGGGGCCGATGAATATCGGAATATGGTGAATAGAATAGGCCCTGATGGAGGACACAGCTACTAGGGCGATGAAGTAAAGCCGGTTGTGACCTTGAGAAGTGGTAGGGAGTTGAGCAATGATGCAGGCCCCAGTTAAGTCGGCTCAGGTGGGGGCTGAACCACTTCGAACGGTCGGTTAATCGAGGAAGAGAGTCGAGAGGAAGAGGTGCTTGAGGCGAAAACGAGTTTTGGTTAGAGGCGAGGCTCGGCACCTCAGCCTCGAGGGAATTGAGAGAGTGGAATCATTAAAAGCTCCTGAGGCTACTTTGGGATGCCTAGTTAATTTTGCCTTGAATGACGAAGAACAAAACCTTGCCTTGTTAGCGAAGGGAGAGTAGTAGACATGAAACGGGAAGAGCCCCGAGGAACCTATCCTTGACCAATCCCCATGAAGTTAAATCCTAGTGCCACTGCCCAAGATACCAAATACCCACTGCTAGTAGCCCCTTCAGTTAATCAAGTATGTGACTTCCTACCTCGCTTTGCACCACATTACCTGCTGACAAAATCAAAACCGGCGACTGGCTCCCAAGCTAAGTCGACCATTGCCGGCCGACGCTCTGAGCTCAAGTCTTCATCTGCGCATACTGCGACACAGCGAAACCTCAAACATCCACCACGAGCCACCCCTCGTCAGCTGCTTGTGTTGCAAAAACATTAGAAGACTAGTGGCTTACGTACATCGCAGCTGCCCTTTACGCCGAAGAAGATGGCAAATGCACATTGCATGGCACTAGTGGTTGAGTTCCGGTGCGGGTTCGGGTTTGGGTACACCGGACTAGGCATTTCTAAAGCTGCTCACACTACTTCAGTTGCAGCCCCTCACGAGATACTCCGGGCCACCATGTCGACACACCGATCCGCCGGGTATACACGTAGCCACCATTTCCCGAGGAGATGGGTGGGTGATGGATGCGATGCGCACACTACGCCGAGGCCTCTCGAGGCGACCCGACATGCGGCACATGACGGGATTGGCTCGGCGGGGGCCACTTTGGGGACGGTGCCATTCCATGCTTCGGCCGGATATGACCCGTGCGGGTCTTCTGTGATCTGCCCGGAGAGAGGAGCACGCCCAGCGATGCGGCCTCATTGGATATCTGGCGGCCCATTTGCGGTGGCTTGCGCCACCACCAGCGGTGAGGTGGTTAGGTTTCTTACGGTTTATGTACAGTTTCAGCTTTATCCAGCGCCTCTTGATTTTGATTAGGAATTTTTGTATTAGCCGTAGTAGGCGGTGATATGTTTTGTGTAACTTTGTTATGCATGTGCAGCCACTTTGGCTATATCAAAAGCTATTCGGTTATATACATAAACTTTTTCATATCATGTTTTGTACCTTTGCCATGTGTAAATGTTTTCTTTTCAATTACTGAGGTGAATTGCTTTAGTGGACAATTGAATTGCTAGGCTGGATGATTGAATCATCATTTTGTCGCCCATGCTGGGAACAAATTCCATGCTTGAAACAATTTGTGTTCAGTCACTGTTCGAGCATGTTCAACTTGGAAATTTCCCCCTTTATGCTATAATCTACTTGCACTTCTAGATTGCTTCAATAGGTTGTAAATTTGTATGCCTCCTTCCACTTTCTGAGGCTAGGCACTTGGCGTGTTGACAACTAGGATAGATTTGAGTTACCAACAATTGGCAAGAAGACCAATGTTGTTTTTCCCGGAAAAGAAAAGAAAAGAAAGAAGAAAAAGAAAAATAAAATCGTGGAGTTTGCTTTGGAAACCCGAGGCACGGATCCCGCTTGGGGTGTAGCAAACCTTTGAAACACTGATGCCACTAGCCTTAATTGGTTGGGGAGTCATCGATTTTGTGTTCGTTACATGGGTGGATAGGTAGAATTTGTGAATTGTAGGTGCTTGATTTTGATCAGGTTGAAGTCGGGTGAAGCCTTTAGAGTTAGTGGTCTTTGATCCTTTTGGCTTGATGCCCCTAAACGCCTTAAGTGGTTAGGAGTGTTCGGGTGGACCCAGATTACATGGACTTTGGTGAAGTCAGTTTTTAAGCATTGCATCCTACAATATAATTGAGAAAGCAAGAGAAGTGTAACCAGCCCTATCTTAATTGTTCAACAGTTTAAGGCCATGTCAATGCTAGGTTGGGGGGAACAAATTTTGCATTTTATTGACTCAATCTAGATACAAAATGAACCATTAGACTTAGGTGGAAATCCAAGTTGAAAATTATGAAAACAGTGTTGTTCTAAAAATTGTCCTTTTATGGATTTTATTCTTGTATATAGGTTTTCAAATGTTGATTTCAATTGTTCAATTTAAAGTAATGTAGTTTGTATATAAGTACAATAACCTTTTTGAAACACAACCTTTTTGAAAATCACCACATGCATCTCAATTCTTATTTTGCATTGTAAGGGATTTAACAGCGTTTCGGTTGGGGGGTGTGATTAGTGCTGCAAAGTGCAATTTTGAACCCTGTTAAGATAGGTTTTGAGTGCTTTTGATCATTAATCATGTCATTTATCCCAATTGAAGTGTTCATGTCATCTTAGTAACACTTATGCGATTTGAGGTGTTTTTAGTTGTTTGTAGACTTTTATACACATTTGAACTTCAACTTCAAGTACAAATGATCGATCATGAGGTTGGAATTTTAGTCTCGGCCATCGAGCAGCCCAAAAATCAATGGAAAAACAAAGGCAAAGTGAAGAAAATATGGGAATGCGAGTTGAAGACATAGCGAGAGGAATGCGGAAACTGACAAAGCAGAGCAATTCGCAGCTTTGTTGGCAACCAGTCGCAACCCTTGCGAGGGTCGCAAGCGCTAATTATGAAGCAGGTTCGCAATCTCGGCCGCGCGCGTGCGAAATTATTCAAGCCGCTTTGCCAACGTCGCGATTCGCGAGAAATTAAGCTTCTCAGAAAATTTAGCTAGCTTAAGCGAAATTTGCTAATAAAGTCATAACCTTGCCAAATTCGCAACCCTTGCCAATTTCGCTAACCCTTACTGAGTCGCTAATTAGAAATTCTCCCATATGTGAAATTTGCGGGCCTCGTCATGCTTTGTAATTAATGCAACCGCCTTCAAACTTGGTAGAGTACTCTCCCTATCCTACTCAGCTTGCGCTTAGTTATTGGGGTTTTTGGTATTTTATACCTTGAGAGTCCTATAAATACCCCTCATGTTTTTGTAATAAGGGAGGAGAGGAGGAGAGGGAAGAAAGACAAGTTTTTGGAGCTAATAGTTTTCATTTGCTTTTGTAAATAAAGTTTGTTTTATTTTAAGTTTGCTTTATTTTCTCTTCTCTCTCTTCTTTCTCTCTTCTTTCTTTCACTTTCCCGGCTGCCAGCACCTCTTGAAGATGACAATTCAAGAGATGCTTGGCTAAACTTCTTCCTTTGAAGAGGAAGGGGCTAGCTTAGCGGTAGGGTTAAGCATGTTGTCCTCATGTACTAAAAGTTATGGGTGAATTATTTATGGCCCTTATCTTCAAAACTTCGGTTGCATAACATAGGATGTGTGTGTTGTATCTCTCCATGCTTTAGATCCGATTAGTAGCTGAGTGCGTGGCTGCTAGATGGTCACTTACTTACTGTATGAGGTAATATTCACGTGTTAGGGTTCTTAATTAGGGTTAAATAACATTTGCTTTTATTGTTTTGTGCTACTCTCTCCCATGCTTTAGGGTTCCAGTGCTCAGGTGAGGAGATGCCTTTGTGATTCTTTAGATGGTCTTTACTAGCCCTAGGTCAGCCACTCTCCATGCTTTAGGGTTCGTGCTCGGGTGAGAGATGCAGCTGTGATTCTTTAGTCTTTTTAGAGCCTCCCAAGATGATAAAAGAATGTTGGGGTTTTAAACAAAAGGGGCCATAACTACATCCTGTGTTGACTCACATAGGAGGATAAAACACGAGGACAGCATGTGTTTGCCACCAGCTTGCCAAGTTAGTGACCCTAAATCTTCAAAGTAAATTTCTTCATTGTTTAATTTCCAGTTTTTAACTTTCAGTTTTACAATTTCCTGTTTTTTCAAACCATTCCATTTTTTGAATGAATTCCAGAGTCCAAATAAAGCCTTACCTTCATGCCCTAATACAAACCATTTTATGAAGAAAACCCATCCCGTGTTCGACCCTAGACCACTATCTTTACTTGATGGCTTGACTACGGCAGTTGTAGGAGCTTAGGTATATAAATATTGTTGATTTTAGCTCAGCCTACTGTGGCACGAATCAATAGATGGAGAAAATATTATTCTTAATAATAAAGTGAAATCCATCCACGTCTAAACAAGAAAATTAAATAATGTTTTTCGCTCTGTGAGGCACATAATAGCCTAATTCTTTAATTGGAAAATAAGTCCACTAGCAAGTCAAATGCCAAACTCTACTGACTAATACGACAAACTCTTGCTCCATTCACGCTCCTTGAGTCCCTTCGCCTTTAGCCAATGATCTACTGCTTCACAGGCCCTACGCATTTACAAAAATGGCTGAGATCATCCATTATCTAATACCCATGAAGCGGTAAACGATTGACTTCCATAACATAAATACACGAAACGGTAGCATCGCTGCACTCTTCTTTTTCTTGAGATCTTCCAAGTAGAGCTTACAATTCCTCTTCCGATGACCTTGTTCATTACGAGAGGAAAAGCAAACTCCCTCCTTGGCGGCTTTGGCTTCTTGGCGCAAACTTGGACTGTCTTTATCTTTCTTGGCCTTGTGCCTTGCCCTTTCCTTTTCTTTTCATGCCTTCCCTTCCCGAACCATAAGCGATGGATTTGTCTTTTGAATGTTAAATTATAAACGTTCTTTAACATTCCATGTAAACTCGACAACGATTTCTCCATATGGTGCATATCGTGATTCATAACAAATTGATCATGAATTCAGGTAATGAACCTAGAATCATATCAGTAGCCAACTCATGATAATAAAACACCAAGCTTATCAAGGCGATTAGGAGACCCTTCATCTTTAACTTGCATGTGCACTTCTTGTGCTAGGAGTCATCTTGCATGCATTCAATGCTAGTGGTTTGTAAAGCCTTTCTTGCGTGCTTGCTGAAGACATTCCCTTTTGAAGTGCACCATCATATCAAATGCCTCCATTTCCTCAATTGCTTATGAAGCTTCGAGTTCATGGTTGTAAGCATAAGGCAAGTTACATCCTGAGTTATTCAAATGCTTACTATAAGCATCCCTTCCATTTCGTGGGGCATTGTTAGCGGGAGGTTCATTAGGGATTTCATATCAAGAACATACATCTTCCTCTCTTGTTTAAGGACAATCCTCAAATTCCCGGGACCAATCGAGAGTTTTGTCCCATTAAGTTTTTCCTTTCAGGACGGGTCGCGAGTAAATGTTGATGTATTGTTTGATGCCATTCGTATACAAAAATATGCAAAGCTTTTAATAAATGGGTCTTTAATACTCCTACTAAAATTAATAACTGCTAATTAACACATAAACAATCTTATAGTTTCTTAGTGGGTGAAAATCCACGTTTGACTTAAATTCAAGCTTAGCTTTGGCATAACACTTAAACTTAAGCTAACTAGGTAGAAAACTCGTTCCTTTTATGCCCTTAGGCCTAAAACCGTTATGATAGCCTAGTTAAGTCTAACCATATTCAATCTTATGGATATCACCATTATCCATCATGTCTTTCTAAGATGGCCCAATACACCTGCTTTGGCAGAAACTATATTAAGACGATCGAAGTATTGACAAGTGTTAAATTATGGAAGGCATTTTATGACTTAATATTTTATGTGATGAAATTATCAAGTTGTTAGGAAAACTTTATAAACATATGCATGCATCACATACAAGAATATTAATAAGCATAAATGTAAATATGACATGTCATGCCCATTTCTAAAAGGTGATCTCCATAAGCCAATATGGAATGCGGGATCCACCTTTACCAACTTAGCTTTATGGGCTTGTCTCAGGAAACTGACAGACCTCCATTCTTACGTTCTTCTTCATTCTGAAATAAGTAATAATTGTATGTTATTTTATGCTAAAATAATAAAAGAGACATGTTGTGTCCCGGTAAAAACAACGACACGCGGCGTATGCTAATATAATGAAAAAGAGACACACATGTTGTGTCGATAAAATTAACGACACGTGAGTTGTATTTAAAAATTCTGACACTAATTAATACCTTCGATCACACATTGAACTAAGGGCATGACATGCACCCTTGCAAATTGAATATAAACACATTAAGCACCTTAATCAGTTATGAATATGGTCTTTCAATTGAAACGTTAGTCACATAAACAAATTTTAAAGAGGTAGCATGAGTGAGTTCTTTGGAATTTTCTCTGATCATTAATCACACTAATAATTCTGGTCATTCATTGGAACAAATCTACTTAATGTGCTTCAATAATCTATAACGGTCAATCTTAATATCAACATTAATGTATGATCCCTCACCCGATTAAGAATAATCTGTAACTTGATCCATTCTTAATGTCTAACATTAATGTGTAACAGTCCTACTGATTAAGAATAATCTGTAATAGTCCATTCTTAATGTCTAACATTAATGTGTAACAGTCCTACTGATTAATAAGAATCTGTAACAGCCATACTTAATATGTAACAGTCCTATTGATTAATAAGTATCTATAACAGTCATACTTAATATAACAGTCCCTCTTAATTAATAAGAATGCATGCTTGATCCTGTCAGTTAAGAACACGAGAATTACGAACTCAGAATTTGATTTTGATCATCAACAGTCCTAATCCTATTAGAGCTTTTCTAAACCGAATCATTTTTCAATTTTTGATCTGATGTTACAGACTTCATACAGAAAAAAACATGACTCGGATTCACTACTAAAAATCATCGAATTACCGACCAATTTTTTGGTCGGTAAACAGTATTTTTTGGTCGGTAAACCCATTTACCAACCAAATTATTTACTCGCAATTTTCCCCGTCGGTAATTATTTCACCGACAAAAAATCAGGTAGTGGTAAAGTGCAGGAAATAATTATCGACCATTTACCGACAAACCATTTACGAAACGATTTTAGATCATTCCCAGGCCATTTCTAGGCCGAAGGAATTTGGTCGGTAAATGGTCTCAAATGGTCGGTAATTACCGACAAGTGGAAAGGCCAAAACCGGCCAAAATTTTTGGTCGGTAAATGGATCTCCAAATGGTTGGTACCGACCATTTGGAGACTCATTCTGCGATAAAATTTTATCATTGGTCGGTAAATGGTCTCCCAAATGGTCGTATTCGCAGGCCATTTGAAGGTACCTGACTTGACTAATGATGTCAAAAAGAATAGTGGGTTTTGTGAATTTGGTGAACAGAATGAATACAAATATTTTTTTGCCATTTTAGTTTGATATCTTGCTTTTAAATATATATATTAAGATTCTGAAACAAAAGAAAAGTACAATAGTGCATGCATATTATAAGAAGAGTAAAAAATATTTTTTATAACAAACAGAAACTAATATATACTACTTATATATAGTAATAAGTCAAGAGAAAATAAAAACATGAATTCCCCAATCAAGTATAAGACATAAAAAAAGTGTAATACACTCAATCATCGACCTAGTGTCATCCTAGTGATGCTTAGATGTGTCACAGTCTTTGTATGGTGGGAGATGTGAATCGCTAAGGGTAAGAGTGTCTCAAGCTGTGGCTGCTTCAATCCTGATGCGGTTGCTGCAGGTGCTGCTGTAGGTGCTGGGTAGATCTTTGTCATTTGGGCATTCTACGTAGAACAATCACAGAGGTAGATCATCGGGTTGAGCGCAATCCACCTTCGACACTTCTTTGTAAGCCGGAGTCAAACGCCAAGCGCAACTCACATCCTATCATCCTCATGTCGATCATGCATCGCTCCGGTATCGACAAGCTGATCTTGTATCGCATTTCGCACCGCGTACTGAAAGTCCTCCATCGTCGAGAACAAATTCGAAAATGGTCCTGAAGATGGAGCTTCATGTCTGATCGTCCTATCGCAGTAGGGAATGAGTAGTATCGACGAGCGACGCCATGAGCGGGCATCTTCTTCTCCTTGCCATCATGACCTCATACCAAATCTGATTCGTATCAACGGTGAACTGATGAATGAGATTTGTTGCACCATCACATGAACACGAGTAGGCTTTGGAAATACGCTTGAGTCGCAGCAGCTAACATTTCCTCATATCTCGCCTAATAAACATGTAAAATAAGTATTTTAATTTATCTTCAAAAAAATAAAGGAAATATAAACCAAATCTTTAAGTTATATTTTTTTACATATTTCAGGTCAGATTGACAACCCGGTCCCGACTCGTGAGATATTCATGGATGTCGGGTAACCGACACCACTTCGATGAGGTCACTTTCTCAAGGGCTTCGAGTTTGCGAAAATCGGGCGAGTCTCCTTTGTGCAGGGGAGCTCTACTAAAATACGAACATGTCCCAATAACATGGCAACTGTCCCAACATTTCACACCAACCACCAAGGTCCACATACGGATAAAAATGAGTAAAAATGGCCACTTGGGCCCATACATCCCACTACTCCACAAAGCCATATCAATCAACTATATATATTACATGGTTCAAGAAGTGTTGGCCATCTGGTAATAATTCAAACATATATTAAACCTGTGATGCAACAAACTGGGAATACGCTTGAGTCGCAGCAGCTAACATTTCCTCATATCTTGTCTAATAAACATGTAAAATAAGTATTTTAATTGATCTTCAAAAAAAATAAAGAAGTATAAACCAAATATTTGGATTATATTTTTACATGCATTGGGATCTAAATAAGGTTTTCTTCCCTAGTAGATCTTTTTAAATATCTTTATATATTTCTTATATGGTTTATATTTCTTTTTTTTTGTTTTCCTTCACTTCCATATGTTTGTGGAGTAAATATATTTTTACAAATACGTGATGACTCTTCTTAATGGAGTTTGTCTTGTATGATTCCCATAATGCCCTTGTACTTTCTTTCCTAAAAAGGTTTCTAAATATTTGTACATAGTTTCGAGTGCATTTAGTGAGGTATTTTTCGGACGTATACTACTATTGGATTTTCCTTGCATCTATTACACTATTCCATAATTGTGGATCGTGAGATGTTATATTTAGTATTTGGCCCTAGGCCCTGACAGAACATAGGGTTTTTCTATTGGGAAAGGTCTTCCTTTAGGTTTATGTCTATGGGTCGTCATATGATTGGTTTGGCACGGGTCTATTTTCATAATGTGCTTGGTCGAGGTAATTTTTTCTCCTCTGTGTGTCTTACTTCCATAGGTTGGCTTCTAGCAAATGGTGTAGGAGAGGTTGCTATGACACCCCGTTTCCCGGGGGTCCGTTGACAACTCGTCAACTCGCAGAATATTCGTGGATGTCGGGTAACCCGACACCACTTCATTGATTCCCTTTCTCGAGACTGAGGTTGCATCAAGTCGAGGTCTCCTTTGTAGAGCTCTACCAAAATACAACATGTCCCAATAACATGGCAACTTGTCCCAACATTTCACCGACCACCTGGTCCACATACGGATAAAAATGAGTAAAAATAAGTATTTTAATTTATCTTCAAAAAAAGAAGTAATTTTATTTTAATGGAAACTTACACTTACATTTGTCGCGACGAGATCTCCGATCAACAAAAGTCCGATCATCATGACCCTTCGTGGTGCGTGTATCTGAATAAGCGCAGGAGCACTCATTTCTTACCCTCCTTGCGTGTCTTAATTACAAACAATACACATACGTTAACTAATCGAAAAAAAAACTCTTCCGAGAAATGAAAAATAGCATAATTTCGAACACACCACAAAGTAATAAACATAAGAAGTATAAATTAGAAATAATACTAATGCTCGTTCGTGCTCACAAGATAGAGCTGGGATTCACGCCATGTGTGTAGACATGCCAATTACTCCTCTCAAATTCTCGCCTCCGAGCGACGATTGCTGCTCTGTTGCTCACACCTCTTCCTATAATCGGGGATCTTCTCATCTTCCGCCACTCTCGGAAAACATGATCGTGGACACTAAATCTTGCTCTTCTTCTTCAACCATTTATCTTTGACCTCGTACACTGTCTTATACCGACCGGTAGCATGTTTGTAGAACACCCTTTGAACCACCTCCGGATCGTGTCCACTCTGATAAACTTTCTCGCAATTATAATTTAAAAAACATATTTCATCGCTGAACAAAAGAATAAATAAAAGATGTAAAAATGTTAAGCAGTAATATATACCTTAAATTTCCAAATCATCAACTCGGTCTCTATCTCACAATGACTTCAATTATGTCCATGAGGTTTAAAGGACTTCCCGAAAATTGGCCCCTCAAAACTTAAATCGAATCCGCACGCTCCTAACTCGTCTTGTAACCCAAAATTTCATAGCAAGTAAGAAATAAATTAAGAAATGGATAAATCAATAGTTAAGTTTCATATCTTGACTGGATTATCAATCGGCTCTGGATCAAACCGAAAGCAATAGGAGAGTCTCGTCTCGTAGGGTGCTCCGAGGAAGACTCCAACATCTCCATCCTCTCCCTCCTCTCCTCCCACATCTCTTGGACATCATTCATCACAATCTCAGGACCATGAGTGTGGATCGGGTCACGATGCCGTTGCCGCAGACATCTCTTTACAACCTCCTCTGGCTCACGTGGTCTCATCCAATTTCGACTTCACTGTGGATCGGGCATACCCGAGGCCTTGTCGCCTACTGTAACTAGTACTCTAATTTTCGCAACGTGTTGCCTCTACTCTCGTCTACGTGCATATCTGTTAAAAATAATAAACAAAGACATTATTGATTAGTAAGAACAAGTAAAATACATAAGGCAATGAAAATAAAACAAACATGGTTAACGATTGAAATAACTAAAACTCACTAACTACTCATTCACGAATCATCTAAACTGCCCGGCTCTCTTCTTCAAATGTAAGAACATCATTTTCAAACTCCTCTTCATCACTCGCTTCTTCCTCATGATCAATTAAATGTTCATCAACATCTACATCCCCACTTGTATTCATCCTCGTAAGATGCAACTAAAAGGACGCTCTTCGCCCCCACCAGCCTTCAATTATAACATCATTGTCATCATTTTGAAATGTTGGTTCTATGACACGTGATTGGGTGATGCTAGATGTCAATTGAGCCCTAGCTTTGATCTTCGTTATCAATAACCTCCAATCCTTTCTAGGACCGGTCCAGTTTCGAGTATCTGGCCACACAACTGCGGATGCTTGTACCGCTAAGACAAAAGGTTCATACTTGTTGAATCGCTTTTTATCAGGCACACGACAAGTTTATATCGAGGATGGACAACTATACCAACATGTGGTGTCAGGGTCGAACTACTACATTTGAATAAATACATTCTTTTAACTCCGGAGGGCTTCAAATTTAACTACCACTAATTAGTCCCGTAATAGTCAGATTCGGTTTCATTGTATACGGATCCTTTAATGCATACCCTCAGATATTGTCTCCATGTCTCTGCAACTCCCATACGATTCAAGCAGGAAATTTAAAACCATTCACACAGAATCACAAGTTCTAACCCTCTCTTAGGACCTCTCGTAAGATGTTTCAAGATAATGATTGGAAATTTTATTTGCATGATTATGAACTCAGAATCGAAAAATCATTGTATTGTTGAGATTACAATTATAAATTTGTATCAGAACACATAATTGTTTTGTGATTTTCATGTTTAGTAAAACATACGTATTTTTCAAACCATGATGGAAATTCCTGCCCATCACGTGATTGACAGTTTTCATATTCGTTTGGAAACTCGTTTACGTTTTTTCAGAACGAATACACTGAAAATAGAAATGAAATTAGAGAAAATGGACATTGAGAGGAAATAGTAAATTAACATGCTAAATAGATCTCATTTGACTTTAGCAACTACTTACTCTATGAATGGTTAAACCTTCCGACAATCTTATTAGGCATATAGATGATATGATATCTATCAGTTCTGCTAGGATACCGCTTTCCTTCGCACCAATTGTTTTTACCCGAGGCTTGAAAATTCAAACATATCATCATCCACAATGTCATCAGACAACCTCATTCTGCTTTTCCTTGCGGAAGAGTTGGATCTCCTTCTTTGAAATAGAATGATGGCACTCGCACTTCATCCATAATATACCCACCGGAGCATAACCTCACTCGAGCCTCTTATTCATGATTTTATGCTTTATTTTCCTCAAGTATCACAAGAAGATTATTGAATATTACAAGTCATGTATGTATATATATATATATATAGGTAAATAATTGGTCGGAGAATTAATATTACCTTTCTGAGGATACATCTTCAATCCATAATGGACTGACCAAAGAATCCTATCTTCGTAAGCCAAGTGCATCGAAGATGTTCCCATTGAGTCAAAAACTTGAGGGAAGATCTTCTCAAGATTGCATAAGATAACAGGAATTTGTTCAACCAGATTCCTCAACTCCTCATCTACCAAAGAAGAAGAAGTCACAAGAACAAGAATAAAGAAATTCGCTTATCGGCCCTATATTCTATTCCGCGTGAATTCTCGAAGAGCAATTGGTGGATCAAACTTTGCATGAATACATGACAATCATGACTCATGCCAAACATCTTAAGTTTGTTCGCATCCACACATCTCCCATATTAGAAGCATAACCATCTGAAATTCCCTAGCTTTTACCCACTCCAACACATCCTTCTTCCTCGTGGATTTATTCGTATCAAATGGCACATCGCATGCCATCGATGACAAGATTTTCAGGCAAATCGAGGACGACGACAATATTTATTCAATCCATCTCGACTTGTACGTGTCCTTAGTTTTCCCTCGAATGCTAAACACTCAGACAGCATTATTGTCAAACACATTCTTCTCGATACGCATAACACGCAAGATTGCCTCGAGCAAGTGTTCACGCCAAGAGGGAAAATCCTTTAAAATACTTCTCTTATTCCAATCTACAAGTCTTAGATATAGCTCCATTCACAACCTCGCATCAATATCTATCACCTTCCTAACCCTCTCGTTATTCAACTCGCTGCACTTCATCCCCAGATCTAATCCCTGAATTGTTTAGTAACCTTCTATTCTTAATGAAGTCTTTGGTGTTACGTCGATACGGATGATTCATGGGCAAAAACTTCGACGGTTGTCAATCCACGAATGCTTCCCGCCTCTTAATTACCTAAAAGCATCGTAGAGTTCTTTCCATACAATGCGATACTAACATACCAAAGAAGATTCACCCGTATTATAATCATGAATATGCCGGAAAGTCATTTATGGTCCACATGAGGCAAGATCTGAAAATTTTTCCGTTTGGAAATATCATAAGCTCTAACCCCAACACCCTACGCACTTTTCAACTCCGCTTATCAATGGCTGCAAGAAAACATCTATCTTCCCTTTGGATTCAGAGGGCCCGATTAGTGCCCAAAAGTGCTATTTTTGAGCCCTATTCAAAATAGGTTTTGGAGTGCTTTTGTACAAGAATCATATCACCTAAGCCAATTGATGTGCAGTCCACTTAAGCACCGAGTCCATTTCCCGAGTTTGTTTCTTAGTGATTTCAGCAGGGGAGCTTCAGACATGCCCTACCACTTAGCCTGAGTTCGACATCGCTATGTGTCAACCATGAAGATTGGAACTATTTGCCACCATCAAAATGAAGGAATGTGAAGTGGATTATCAAGGGAAAATGGGATGAGCAAAAGAGATGCAAAGTGAGCAAAGAAGTGGAGCAAGATCAATCCCATAAATTCTCGCTTATGATTATGGTGGCCTCACTGGATTGCGAAATTTCGCAATCATAGCGAAATTTCGCAATCCCAGCTTAAATTGAGAATTTTCGCTTAGGTTAGTTAAATTTCGCTTAGCTAGCTTAAATTTATCGTTTAGCTAAAATTTGCAATTTGCTATCTCATAATACCACAGCGCTTAAGTTCATCGAAGGATAGCTAAATTTTCCAATTTCGCTATTCTCCAGAATTTCACTTAAAGTGAGAAATTTTCGCTATCCAGCGAAATTCCCGTATAGCCGTAAATTGTCATTTCAGATTTTGTATATTTGATCCCAAACCACCAATGCCTTTGATGTATTACCTTCTCTCTCTCTCATTTCGACCCTTTATGTACTTCATATTTTAGGCATTTTAGTATTTTCACACTGTCAGACTATATAAACCCCCACAAAATCAGAATCCTAAGCAACTTTCATTTTTATAAAGTTTCATCTTTCATTTTAGGGCTCTCATTTGCTCTTCTCTCTCCTCTTTCTTTCATTTTCTAGGTCGGCCAAACACACCCCTTGAGGATGACACTCGAAGGGATGCTCGGGCTAAGCCTCACTTGAAGCACGAGGGTTGCTAGCTTGGTTTTCAGCTGCTCAGTTGTCCTCTTATTTTTAAATGATACAGTACGCATTTATGGTTCCATACCTTCCAAACTAGGGGTTTAATGCCATTTAATGTTGTTCCTTCGTCAATACTCACATGATTTAGGTTCAAAGGTATTACTTCTTAATGCTAAATGCACCGATATCCTTTAGGATGCCATTTACGAGCCATTGAAATGAGGTCGAAAAGTTAGGTTTTAAACCTAATGGGACTTTGAATGCATAATACTTGTCTCGACTCATCAGAGTGGTTCTAGGTTAGGTTTTATAGCTAAACAAAGATCCTAGCTTTGATTTGACTATATATGTCATTTGCCCTAATGCGAGGAAATAACCTCGAGACAATTTAATACTCCCCATGTCATTAAGCTAATGACCTAAGCCTCAAGGTTACCATTTCACACTTCACTTTCAGCCATTACAGTTAGTCAGTAAACAAACAACTTCCACTGCTTTGAACCAAACTTAAATCCAAACAAAAGCCTCACTCATTTTCCAAACACTGATGTAAATCATTCATGGGATGAAAACCCATCCCCGTGTTCGACCCTAGACCGCTTATGCCGCAAAGAAATTACCACGGCAAAGAGGAGGAACATAGGAAACAAATTTTGTTGATTCCGCTCACCTTACCGTGGCACGAATCAAATGGCGCCGTTGCCGGGGATGGTGCCAAACTACGTATGATGAGTTGATGTGTACTTGTAATCCACATTACAAGTGTCGTGACCTTAAATTTTGACTTAGTGCGTGGAACTCCAAGTTTTCTTCACTAAGTGGGCCACGTGACCGCTTTTGTTCCCGCAGCCGCTTGCTTAACTAACACTGACCTTTTTAGCAAGTTTGCTTGTGTTCTTTGCTGTGTCTCATTTTGTGTAATGTGTTTATAAAGACTGGATGTAGGGATTTCTGTGCAGATCGCAAAGAGCGAGTGCACCAATTGAATACAAGGTCGTGAAATCGCGTGCATGCTGACCAAATGGATCCTCTACTCCCAGGAACATGAAAGTCAACAAACGCCCATTAATCAAACGGCATACGTATTGATGAGGGAACACATACACCCTCCTAGAGCTAGTGCCCCTCCTCGCATCATACCTCCCGTTTAGGATGTATAAGAGACCCTACTCTAAGGCCCTGCTTCCCACATTTCATGGTATGGAGAATGACAATCCATATTCACACATACGGGAATTTGAGGACGTATGAACAACTTTTAAGGAGGGTATAACTGACATGGATTTGCTCAAGCTGAAAGCATTTCCGCTGACACTGAAAGACAAGGCAAAAATTTGGCTCAATTCACTGAGGCCAAGGACTATTAGAATCAATACCTTCGTCGAATTTTTGAAGAAATTCTTCAGCTGCAACCAAGACCACGCTTGAAGAGGCGTATCTACACCTACCGGCCTATGACAATAAAAAAAGTTCTACCTAATGCCGAGAGATTCATAGATACCATCAGTTGTTTCATTCACATCACGGTTTCGACACTGGATGTTGCTGAATCATTTCTATAATGGTATGTCCCCTCGCCATGAAACAATTCAAGGAAACCATGTGTGGAGGTGATTTTTTAAGTAAAAACCCGGACGAGGCTATGGATTTCTTGAGTTATGTGGCTGAAACTTCCAAGGGTTGGGATGAGCCGAACCCGAGAGAGGTGGAACAGTCTTCTTCAAAGACACTAAATCGAGGAATTCTATACATCATCGAGGACATGGAAATGAAAGCAAAAATCTCAACCCTAGCTAGGAAGGTGGAGGAGCTAGAAGAAAGAGGGTCTTACGAAGTGTGCAAAGTGATCGAAAACACTGCACAGGACAACCCATTCACCAGTTGTCAACCCACTGCCAGTCCAGGAGAACATCATCCATGTGCCCCTTCAGTGAAGGATTTGATGTCAGAATATGCAAATGTTGTAGGTCAATACAAGCCACAACCTAATGCCCCATATGGTAATACCTACAATTCCAATTGGAAAAATCACCCTAACCTCTCCTGGAAACCTAATCCCCCTGCCTATGTGCCCCCAGGTGCCAAACCACAGTTTGGTTCCTCATCTCAACCACAACCACCACCATCCTCTCCTGTGAACAAGCCATATTAAACTTGAGCAAGGTGGTAGGTAACTTTGTGGAAGAACAAAAAGGGATCAATGCACAATTGGTACAAAGGATTGACACTGTAGAAAGTACACTGAACAAGAGAATAGATGGGCTTGAGAGCAATCTTAATCGAAATGTAATAACCCGCAAAGATTCATCACAAAGATCACCAATACTACAGGTATAGGAGAGGAAGGTTCCCTTCCCAAACACTGCCAAATCCGAAGGGAGTCCATGAGGTAGGTTCATCCAGCAATTCAGGAATGGATGAGGTGAAGGCAATAATCACTCTGAGGAGTGGAGAAATGTGAGCAACCAAGGCTCAAGGTCACAGTTAAGAAACATGCAAGGAACAGAAGGCCGAGCCTCGAGAGAGTAATCATCTGAGGACTCAATGGGAAGCACCGCATGCCACCCCATTTCCCAGCACTAAGAAGTAAGAAGAAGGCATCCCAACAGGCAGGCATCTAGAAGTCCTAAGGCAGATGAAGGTCAACATACCCTGACATCAGGTCAAACAAGTCCCCTATGCAAAGTTTTGCTGACCTTTTAGTACAATCAAAAAGGGGTTGGGTATTGAGAAGAAAGCCTTCCTAACTGAACAAGTCAGTGCCATAATCCAAAGCAAGAACCCAGTCAAATACAAGGATCCAAGATCCCCCATAATTTCAGTCAACATTGGAGGGACTTGCATAGACAAGGCATTGCTCGATTTAGGGGCAAGTGTAAAACTCCGCCATCAAAGCAGGTATGCCAGCTTGGGTTTAGGGGAGCTTAAGCCAACCAACATCACTTTGTCATTGGCTGATAGATCAGTGAAGATTCCTAAGGGAATAGTTGAGGATGTATTGGTCAAGGTAGACAAATTCTACTACCCAAGCAGGACTTCGTAGTGCTCGACACGAGCCAATAGCAAGTGGGCCTACCATGTGCCAATTATCCCGAAGACCATTTTTTGGCCACCGCCACGCAATCATCAACCGCCGAATGGAGCCATGCAACTCCTACATTTGGCAACATGACATCGAGCTCAACATTTTTCACTGAGCCACAAGCAAACCACCGGAGTGACGAGGAAGAAATAAATGAAGTCTACTCGCCGTCATAATGCGTGGAAGCAATTGTCCTTAAATTGCAAGAATTGGTTAACCAGATGAAGCAGCTTGTTCGGAATTGCCATCAAGCACCATCAGCAGAGAAATTGGTCAATCCAAAAATTACCCAAAGAAGAAGAAAATCAACAATGAGGAATCAAGAATAAGGTCAAGAAGACAAACCACTCGCTAGGCCGAGGAGCTCCTCCTCCTGACCCTCCATGAGTAATTAGTTGACTTTGGGCCAGGTTTGGTATCCACGAAAACCAAATTGCATCAATAATTTTTTGGTTTTTTGTTTTAAATTATCAATTTACATTTTAAAGGTTTAGTGGCTCTCTATTCAAGTACTCTTTCCTTCTTAAGTAGCCTAAGTCTAATATTGTTTTTTTTTTTTTTTGTTATTATTAGGTTTTTGTTAGAAATAATATTTATTTTTGTGTTGTTTTTATATGGCCTAATTAAATAAATTTTTTATTACAGTGAAGCCATATTTTGGGTCGACCTCGCTATAATAGCGAACCAACCCCCGTGACCCTTCTACCCCTTCAAAGCTCTATTTAAATAAAGGGGGAGGGCCAAACGACTTCATTTCTATTCCCCTCCCCCAGCCGAGCCCTGAGCCTCCAGTAGTCGCGCCCCTGCCGAGCTCAAAGCTGCACCCGTTTGCTCATCGCTTTTGGTCGCGGCCCGCACAGCCCCGCGCCCCGCACCGCTACGCCCACTCACCGCCCCGCGGAGCCCCGGCCTTTGCCGCCACCTCCCTCAGGTCGTGCTGACCCTCAAGCTTCCAAAGGTTCCCCTCGCCGCGACGAGTAGCCGCGCGGCTCGTCCAAGCAAAGGCAAGACTTCACAGCAGTTGTCTCATTAGTTCGGGCCTGCGCGCCATCAAGCCAGCCCCCGGGTTCGCTCAAAGGGTCTCATTGTCGCCGAGCCTCGCGGTAATCGCCCGCCCCCGCCTCGAGTCCTTAGATTACATCCATGGTCCGGCACTCAGAGGTGGGTCCCGCCGAGTTCCCTAGTCGTTCGAAGATCTCTAACAGAGTGAGCAAAGCCATTTCCGCCTGGGCCCCGCAGGCAAGCCCTCGAGGAGCCTCGCAGAATTAGGAGATACTGCATCTCGAATGAGACCCTGCCCCTTCACCAAAGGCTCGTAGGAGATCCAAGAGGGCCCGGCTCACCTGCGCCCGTACATCGCCCATGGGAGTCTTCGCATCTAGGCCCGAGCCATATCACTCAGTCCCTAATAGCAATTTCGAGGAGAGCTTATCGCCCCGATTATCCCCAACCTCAAGGATCAGGAGGCCCTTATTCGTCGGGCACCCTATCCCGGGGAATGTAGGGCTCCACTCTAGGGATTTTCATGGGGAGTAGTATTACGACGTTTGGGCGCCGACCATCAATCTACTGCTCCGAGGGACTCCATGCAACCGATCGAGCACACTACTTCCGTTAGCTTTACGACGCGCGGCAATTTTACTCACCCTGTGGTTCTTCAGCCTACCCATTCTATGACTCCCGAGGAGCCCTAGTCCGCTCGAGCTCCGATTCACTATCGATGATCGACCGGGAGTTCTCAGGGCGGCAGACATTTCAGCAAAGATTTGCCCGCAGATGCTGGGTGTGCCAATTCCGGAGGTTATCTGGGATCTACCGAACCGACCCATGTGCAGATGGTTCGCATTCTCGCACGAGACACTACAAAGAGGACTGCACTATTCCGGAGGCGCCTCCGCCTCGCATGCTTCAGATGATCATCTTACTCGTGACTAGCCTCTCTTTCCTCGCTCAAAGACTAAGTCCAAGCAGGAGCCATCCTGCAGGCTCACTCCATCCTCAAGGGGATAATCGGTTCAGTCCCTCCCGAGTCGCGATGACCTCCCTACTACATTTTGAAGATAAGGTCCACCGCAAGGGCCTGGCTCGAGCAGAGAGTCTACCCTTGTTGATGCCACGACTGCTGAGCCAGGTCCTGGAGCACTTGGGCTTTCCAGAGGAGCCCCGGATCGAGAGGAGGATTAGATGCCCTCAGTCTCGTTCCACGAGCAGCCATGGGTGACGCCGACTTCTTTCTCCTCCAAATACTAGGACTGGGGAGGGAGTGTACTCGGATGAGGAGGCAGAGGACTCCCAGAGGAGAGATGTTCATGCTCCTGAGGTCGAGATGGAGGGGAGTCCAGTGCCAGATATATCTCCTCCATCTCCTCCTCCACCTGCTTCAGCCACAGCCCCTGCTGACACTCCCGACCCATCATATACAACACAACACTCCCGAGTATGTTCATGTCACATTAGTGGAGATAGCAGTATTATGGATGTTGTCCTGCTCATTAGCCTCTTACACAGCATCGATGGACCGGGAGGTTGACTCGAGCCGAGACTACTTAGAGCGCTGTCATACCATACCCAAAGAAATCATGAGTCACCTCGGTCTCCTGCATGTTTCTCGACTCATAGAGATGAGTTAAAGAAGCAAAGAGCGTGAGCCTCCCTTAGACATGCTACACAACAAGTACAGCTGATCCTCCACCACCACGAGATTGAGGTGGTCACATTCTGCCTCTAACTTTCCTATCCCTATTACATGTCTATGCTCTTACCGGGAGGTGAGTGCCAGAGGAGTGTCTTCACATGCTTTTGCATAGTTTTCAGCATTATCAACTCCGCCTTACTAATTTCGCTTAGGATTCAAGTGTATTAGCCAATAGTAGGCAAAGTGATATTTTTGTATGTTTAGCTATATTTCTTATATTAGCCATTTTGTTATATCAAAAGCCTTATGTTATCTATTTACGCTTTATTATACTTGTAGTAAAAGTTCTTTTCGTGTCTTTATTCAGGTATCTACTTTTGCTTTTAATTTGAACAATTGAATTGCCTTTTTAATTTAACAATTGAATTGCTTTTAATTGAAAGGAAATTGAAACCTTGTTTGTTACCTTAATGTTAGAACAATTCCATGCATGATTTAGTTTTTGCCTTGGGCTGAAGTTTCAAAGATGTTCAACCTTGAACATTTCCCTTTAGCTAATTCACACACGCACACCTTATCACTAACAGGTTGTGAAATTATTTATCTCCCTTTCACTTTGCAAAGCCGGCCTTAGACCTCGTTGGACGACCCATAATAGGCTCAGGTTACTCCATATATGAAGACCAATGTCGCTCTTCCAAAAAGAAAAGAAAAGAAAAAGCAAAAAGGAAAAAAGAAAAGAAGAAAAAGAAAATAAAAGCTCGTGAAGCTACTTGAAGCTCCAACACGGTCCGAGGGGTGTATATGGTGAAAGCCTTTAAAGCCCGATGCCCTAAACCTTAATTGGGTCGGGAGTCATCGACTTAGTGTTCGTCGCTATACCCGTGAATGGGTAGAGTTTAGCGTGTTGTAGGTGTGCTTGATTCTAAGTCATTCAGAGTCCGGGTGAAGCCCCGCAGTTTCCAGGGTCGCTGATCCTTTCGCTTCGATCTCAAACCTTAATCGTCAGAGTCATCGGTGGACCTCGCCATACCTGACTTTGGTGAAGTCGAGTTTTAAGCATTGCACCCTACAATGTAGTCAAATAAAGAAAGAAGAGTGTAGCTATTCCTATCTAGGTTGTTCAGCAGCTTAAGGCCATGCCAGTAGCTAGGTTGGGGGGAAGGAATAATTTTGCACTCTATCGCTCGCCTCTATACATTAGGAACCATTAGATTTTGGTGGAAATTCGTGCTGAGTTCCTTATATCCATGTTAACTCTAAAAGCTTATTCTTGTATGGTTTTTGTTCTCTCATGTCGGTTTTCTAACAGGGTCGTAAATTGTTCATTTTAAAGGTACGCCTATCTCAGACATACACTTTCAACCATATACTTTTTTCGAGAAAGCACGTATGGATCCTAGGTTATGTTTTAGCATTGCTAAGGACTAAAGCAACGGTCGGTTGAGGGTGTGATTAGTGCCCAAAAAGTGCTATTTTGAGCCCTATTCAAAATAGGTTTTGAGTGCTTTTTGTACACTAATCATATCAATTGTCAATGGATGTGTGCGTGTCCACTTAAGTACACCGAGTCCATTTCAGTTTGTTTCGTGATTTTGCATTTTGCATGCCCTACTTACTTAGTTCGAGTTCGATATCAAGTTATGTGTTGAACCATGAAGATTGGAACTATTTGCCACCATAAAAAATGAAGGAATGAAGTGATTATTGAAGGAAATGGATGCAAGAGTAAAGAGCGGATGCAGCCAGTGAAGAAGGAGCAGATCATCTCTGAATTTCTTATGATTGCAAAATTTTGGCCGGGATTGCGAAAATTCTCAGATCATAGCGAAAAATTTCGCAATCCTAGCGAAATTGAGAATTCGCTAGGCTAGCTTAAACGCTAGCCAGCTTAAATTTATCGTACTCAGCTAAAATTTGGTACTCTATTATCTCATACTAAAGTAAGCTAGCTTAAATTATCATGATAGCGAAATTTTCCACCCCCCGCTATCTCGTAGAATCTCTCGCTAGGCTAGCGAAATTCTCGCTTAAAGAAGCGAAATTTCCGCTACTCTAGCGAAATTCTCGCATACGAAAATTGCCGCCCGTGATTTTTTGTATATTTGATCCCAAACGACCACGCTGATGTATTACCATTTGACCCTTATGTAATTTCATATTTTAGGCATTTTAGTATTTTCACACTTTGGGTTGTAATATATAAAACTCTACAAACTTGTAACTCCTAAGCAACTTTTCATTTTTATAAAGTTTCCCAGCCTTTCATTTGGTGGTTTCATTCGCTTCTTCTCTCCTCTTTCTTTCATTTTCTAGCCGCCAAACACACCCTCGAGGATGACAACTCAAGGGATGCTGGCTAAGCCCTCATAGCCTTGAAGAAGAGGGTTGCTAGCTTGGTTTCTCAGCTACTCGCAGTTGTCTCCTCTTGTTTTTTAAAATATGCTGTGCATCGTATTTATGGTTCCATACCTTCCAAACTAGGGTTTAATGTCATTTAATGTTGTTCCTTTGGTCAATACTTGCCATGATTTAGGGTTCAGTGCATACTTAATGCTAGATGCATTGATATCCTTTAGATGCCATTTACGAGCCATTGAAATGAGGCCGAAAGTGCCAGTTTTTAAACTACCGGGACTTCTACAATACTTGTCTCTCGACTCAAATGGGGAGTGGTCTCTAGTGGTTAGGGTTTTATAGCCAAACAAAGATCCGGTTTCGCTGACTATATGTCATTTGCTCCTAATGCGAGGAAATAACCCGAGGGACACCGTATCACGCCCCCATGTTGTCAAGCTAGTGACCTAAGCCTTCAAGGTTACTATTTCACGCTCGAATCCTGCCTCGACCTAATTCTTGATCCGAACCGAGTTCGAGGCGCGAGACTTGGGGACTGTGACTCTTTACCCGATTTTTTTTTTTTTTAAACCATACTGCAATTGCGGGTATGGCCCACATCATATAACATAATCCAAAATATCATGTACACAAAGACTACCAACGGAGCGGTGTCCATCAAAATCTAAACATCTATAATCGAAATCCCATTTACAAATACAAAATTGTACTTTTACTTATACAAATCAGCTGAACTCCAACATGTAGTGAACCCTCATAAGTGTGTCAGGCCCAAATTGTGACGCTGATGTTCGCTGATGTCTTCTCTGTAAATTCCACACTCCGATTAAAACCGCGGCTGCTTTTTACGCTTACTGGAAGCATATCTTATAACTTATCGATACACATGCATTTAAACCGAATCATGATAAACTACAATGTAAAACGCATATCAAAATCATCATGAATTCATATAATCCAAGATATAACATATCAAATCATACTATAGCAAACTTAGATACATATACTATGGCAAGGCATCCAATTCATCTCTTTTACATAACTCAAAAAGAATTACACTTATGGTAGACTTATCCTTTATCAGATCTTATACTCACATGGCAATGGATCTTATTCTTATTCAGATTTCTCGTATACTGTATTGATCTTATTCATGTACGTATACTTATCTCAAGCTCATACTTATTTCGATCTCCCCGTAGAGTTACTTTAACCTATGCTTATACAGGTACTTAAACACGCATTGATATCTTAGATCTATCTCATATCTCCCGTAGGGAGTTCACAGAACTTATACTTATCCTCACTGAAGCTTACACTTGTTCGAGATACCCGTAGATATCACGTAGATTACTTTAATCGTGTACCGGATTTTACTTTAACTTAATCTTTATACGAGTACCCAAGTGGAGTACTACTCGACAACAAATTACCGATACCAACTTCAGGTTGGTATCATATTCCAACAAGTCCTATGTTAACGTATACCTACTCATACGGAGTACCGTAGGTACTCACGGAGTTTATCCTCGTCTTACCCGATCTTCTACTTGTACTACAGAGTTTATTCTGGTATTTCGGATCTTATCCTGGTATTACGGAGTATATACATGTATTTCAGATTTTATACATGTATTACAGAGTATATACTTGTCTTATAGAACTTATACTGGTCTTACGGAACTTATACTAGTCTTACGGAACTTATACTGGTCTTACGGAACTTATACTGGTATTTAGGATCTTATACGTGTGTTACAGAACTTATACATGTATTTCAGATCTTACATGTATATTACTTTAAACTTATAGTCGTGCATGTGACTTATTCGTCTACGCATCTTATACTTGTTTTACAGAACTGATTCTTGTATTTCGGATCTTATTCTTTTGCGAAGGTACCCGTAGGTACGATAAGTCGGAACAGATCAGGATCATATCATATACAAGGTCGGAGCAGACTTATACAGATACCTATCAGGTATGGACATTAGTCCATAGCAGGTACAGATCATAACAGATACATATACTTATTTTACGGATACGAGAGTACCCTTAGGTGCTACTGAACTTGTACTTATTTACTGATACAAGAGTACCTGTAGGTACTACAGGACTTAATCAAATACAAGAGTACCCATAGGTACTACGGAGCTTAATTAGATACAGGACAGAACTTACTCAGATACAGGAGTACCCGTAGGTACTACCGAACTAGATCAGAGACAGGACATATTCGGGATATTGCGGCTTACTGCATACAGAGTACCCGTAGGTACTACAAAGACTTATTCGTGATACGTGACTTATCAGATATAGGAGTTATCAGATACGAGCAACTCCCTAGGTACTACGTAACTTAATCTAATACAAGAGTACCCGTAGTACTACGTAACTTTTTTGCCAAGAGATGACTTAATCAGAGACGGAACTTATTCAGATACAGGAGTACCCATAGGTACTACGGAACTAAATCAGAGACATGACAGAACTTAATCAAATATAGGAGTACCCGTAGGTACTACAGGACTTATACAGATACGGGACTTATCAGATGCAGGAGTACCCGTAAGTACTATAGGACTTATACAGATACTCCGGACTTTATCGATGCAGGAGTACCAGAGGTACTACAGACTTATACGTAGATACTGACTTATCAGATGCGTGAGTACACCCGTAGGTACTACAGGACTTATACAGATACGGACATTAGTCCTTCTGCAGCACAGATCACGCATTCATTATACCTAAGTAAACTTCGTAGTTACATCGACTTGTACTTCTATTTTTACAGAATTGTACTTATTTACGATACGTAGAGTACCCGTGAGGTACTACCGAGCTTATACTTATTGTACGATACGAGTACCCTTAGGTACTACTGTGATTTATACTTGTTTCACCACTGAGTACCTCGTAGCATTCACCGAATTTATACTTATTCTGACCTCCGTAGGAGTTAGCAGCTCTCTCAACACAGGAGTATTCGTGAGGGCACGATGCACTTAAATGCATACGTGAGTACCCGTGAGGTACTGGCGTAACTTAATCGGGATACAGAGTACCCGCAGTACTACATAGCAAATACAGAGGCACCACCGTAGTACTACGTAACATATACAGAGAGGTACCCAGAGGGTACATCCGTGTAGATCTTTACCATATTCAGCATTTCTTTATTCTTATTCGAGTCTTATCATATAATTAATGTTAGATTACCTAGACCAAGAATACGAATGAGTAGGACACAAAGACAATAAGGCCCGAAGGTACAAGACAGATCGTAGAGTGTCGTCGCATCTAATCGAGAGTACCGGCACTAGTGTGCCGCCACCTGGCCGAGTGTCGTAGCACTAATCAGAGTACCGGCGCTAATGTGCCGAAGCACGGTCAGAGAGTGTCGTCGCACTAATCGTGAGTACTGGCAATTAATGTGTGCCAAGCACGATCAGAGAGTGCCGTGGTCATTCAATAATCGGGTTCTAGGAAATTTTACAATTATATGAGTTCAATAACTTACTATCTTATGTTAGAGCACATTAGCCACATTATATGTTCACGATATCGTATTCCAATACCGTAAGGTATGATGAGCATGTAATCACACCTTAATCATGCATTTTATTCTTCTATGAATCTACGTTACCTGTGAATTGAAATCAATCCAATCGGATCGTCTAAACTTCAAGTTATGGCATTTCATGCCAAACTAGTCTGCTTACCGACATTTTACCAGGGATAGTTTGCGAGATTAATTTTTCCAGCACATTTTCCATATTTGGATACACTGGTTAGTTTGTGCTCCTTTAAATCTAAGGTGATAAGGGTTCATTTCAATTGAATCACCCAAATCTATACCGAAATCCCGCATAATGTCCAAACAACTCTTGACTACTCTATAATCAATCGACGAGGAAATGGGCTGCACATAGCCCCACTTTGAGTGAATTCTTAAGCTATCTAGAGTCTGAATTTGGAGATACCTATAAAATAGTTTTGTTCTCCTTGAAGTCTAGTTTCATTTAGGCCATCAATCACTCAAATCGGATAAGAAATGAGCAAGTTATGGCTAAATTACGAAAACTGGTCGAAACTGGGAACAGAGTAGCAGTTGTACCGGTAGAACCCTAAGTTCTACCGGTAGAACTTGGCCAAAAATGACCAGAACTGGAGCCCCCACCCGGTACAAGTTCAACTTCTACCTGAGAGGTCCCCCGAAAAGTGCCCGTAATGTGTGATTTCTCCCATTTTCATGCACTTTCCATCCCAAACCAAATCTATACTTCATAAATTCAGCCTAATACATTTTGGTGGACCTCAATTATACTCAAATCATCTCTTCAATTCTTATCTTCTTCAAAACCTTTCCATAAATCTCTCCCCAATATATTCTAATATGGGTTACCACCCATATGTACACACCAAGTAATTAAGATTTGTTGTGTGGCTCGCTCTAAACCCTAACTCAATTTCTCATAATTAAAACCATGAATCCATCCACAAAGGAAGGATTCCATACTATCTAGTGCCATGGGGTTTTACCCACCTTACTTGACATAAATTTTGGGTTGGGAAGATGAAAACCCTAGCAAAACCCCATGTTCGGGGACAATAATAATCCTACTTCAAGCCAAAGATCCATGCCAAATCTTATAGGATTCTATAATCAAGGTGGAGTTTCCTGTACCTTGGCTTGCTTGATCTCCTCCATCTTATTCTTCTTCCTCTTCTTCTCTCTTTTCTCCTTCTCTTCTCTCCCTTCACGATTTGCTCCCTCTTTTTGGAGACCAATTTGGTCTTAAATCATGGATTTGTTAAGGCCATGTTTGGCCTAGACAAAAAACCCATTTTTGGTTTTTAAGTTTCCTCTAATTGCATTTTGGCCCCCCTACTCTTGGCCATTTGTATTTCAATTTCCTTTTTTTTTCTATTTTGGCCCCTCATCTTCTAGGAATTACCCAACAATTCCTATTATTTCTTCTTTGGCCCATAGTCTTTTCAATTTATGACTTTTAAGCCCCTTTTTGAACCAATTACAAAATTGTCCTTAAGTCTTGTAAATTTCCGGGTCTCTCGTTCCCGTTTTTCGCATTTAACTCGCGAAACAGTCAAATTATGCTTACAAAATACCCTAAACATGTCGAAAACGACTAGGGTATATTTCGGGGTGTTACATACCATTTCACACTTCACTTTCAGCCATTACAGTTAATCAGTAAACAAACAACTTCCACTGTTTTGAACCAAACTAAATCCAAAACAAAAGCCCCACCATTTTCCAAACACCGATGCAAATCATTCATAGGGTGAAACCCATCCCCGTGTTCGAATTTAGACCGCTATGTTGCAAGAAACGACTACCAAGTAGTAGATGTAACATAGGAAACAAATTTTGTTGATTCCGCTCACCCTACCGTGGCACGAATCAAATGGCCCAGGCACTAACACAGTCAAAAACATAAATTCCTCCTTCATACATAAGTCTGGAGGCAAGTTATACGGCGTCACCACCACAGGCCACAAAGAATATTGCTGTCCAGATTGACCAAACGGCTGAAAACCATCAGCAAATAAACCTAGCCTAACATTTCGAACTTCAGATGAAAAATCAGGGAAACACCCATCAAAAATGTTTTCTGCCAGGCATCGTAAGGGCAGACACATCTACCGTCTCCATATGATGCTCTAATTCCACCTCATTTCATTAGCCGTCACGCGGTTGATGCATACAATCTCCGCAACCTAGGTGTTATTTTCTGAAAATAGTGCATCTTCTTATACGTACCCTTCAACTTCCGTATATACAATCTATTTCCGTAACCCCTAACCTTTGCTTGTACCGAAGCATGCCCACATTTCTTACAATCAAGTATGGTCACCGCACCTCAAGATATCATACAGTTGTTCACACAGCAATGAATGACCTGTACGGGTAATCCCAACCCTCTAACTAACTTCTTCGTGCTGTAGAAATCCAATGGCATCAGATTATCTTGTGGCAACAGTTCTTGAATGAAATTAGACATATCATCAAACCATGTCTGTGAACACCCGTGTCTGCACTTTATTTCTAACATCCTCACGAACGCGCGTATATCGAGTATGCTTAGAATCTCTCATATACAGGCTCTTGTGTCCCAGCTAGAATCATGTCATAGGAAATTCTCTTGCCTCGCACGGATCCTCATCCGTTGAATTCGGGGACTCCGCAGCATCACAAACCATTCTATGGTATGTAGTGATTCATATTATCCGAGACCATCACCGCCACTTACCGACACCCGTATCAACTTCAACACTCCTCCGTGGACTTCGCTTCTCACCATGGTATATCCAACATAGTAATCCCAAGACAAAACCATTTCTATACAAATGCACTTCAAGGCCAACATTCAAAACTTCTTATTTTGACATTTAACTAAAGTGCAAGGACACCTTATACCGTGCCACCATTCACACACTCCTGGATGTCTCGTGAGTTTAACACAACAAATTCATCAACTTTATCCCCCCCTATCTGCCAGAGAACATTCCATTCACTATTCGAATCCCTCGCACATCCATTCACGATCGCCTTCCATAATCCAGTCACAAAAAAAAATCAATTTTAGTAAGCAAATCGATTGTCCTCAATTATTTTTATGTTCATTAACCATTTATCAGGGTTCCGAGAAAGTCATTTTTACGCGTGTGATATGCAACCTACTACACATCCACCTCCACCTCCAATTCATCCAACAGTTCTTTCTCTTCAGAGGTTCGTCCTAATCCATTTACAAAAGCCACGTTAAAAAAGACCACGATTGCATGTTCATTATGTATGATTTTTCTCCCTGGGCGTGGTTCTCCAAGTACACTAAATAAAATATATAAATAATAATGTACACATTTTGATTTAGCAACAGACATTATATATCTTAATGTGCACCCGAGAACAAACGAGATCGTGAGGCACCAAAATGACACATAATATATGTAATCAAATTAAATCATGATCATTTAATTAACGCCCTTTCAGAACCGCTCCATCGACAATCCAAAGGTATTCAAACTGCTGTAATACACCGGACTTAGCGTATTCTACTATTAACTATATGAATCAAAACGACAACTTTAATCATTTACGATGATGCATTTTCAAATCGTTGCTAAGAGAATGCATAGATTTCGTCGTATAATTAAAAAATTTTAGTTTATATATGTTAAACGACATTTCTTCCAATTTAATCCTATCACATGTTCTATATCCATATCATTCATAAATTCATACTATATCATGTAATCAACTCATATATTCCTATAAATTTCTATTCAAGTGATTAGTACATTTCGGTACTCTAATCTAAATTTCATAAATATATAAGTACCCAATGCTATTAAATAGCATATGGTCAGATTCTAAACTCAATGGGATTTTACAGACTTCCAAGAACACTCTATAATGCAGTCCTAACGAAGGAGTTATGCAAGTTGCAATCCCTGAAGAAAATGAGCAACTTGGTAAAGCAAAGAGCGCACTATCAACAACAACAATCAAGCTTTTGTCATTTTCGAATCTAATATGAGTTCAACTCTGATCAAGCTATATATGGGTGGATTCTAGACTCAAAGGGATTTCTATAGAGTCTAAGAACACCTATAACATAGTCCTAACGAAGGAGTTATGCAAGTTGCAATCCCTGAAGAAAATGAGCAACTTGTAGCAAGAGAGCAAAGAAGAAGAAAGAATCCACTATTTTTTGTCATTTTCGAACCTAATATGAGTTCAACTCTGATCAAGCTATATATGGGTGGATTCTAGACTCAAAGCAGCCTCTTCCATAGAGTCTAAGAACACTCCAAACCAAGTTCTAATGAAGCGAGTTACGCATAAGAAATCATGAAGAAAATCAGCACACCGCAGCACTGCAGCAGCAGACACTGATTTTCTTCATTTTCGGATAGGATATGACTTTCAATTTTTATCAAGATATATATGAGTGGATTCTAGACTCAAAGGGCTTTCCATAGAGTCTAAGAACACCCAAATCCAAGTTCTAATGAAGGAGTTATGCATGTTTCAGAATCATGAAGAAAATCAGCACATCGCGCAATTGCAAAGCAGTTAGGCCACCGATTCATTTTCAAAGAATAGGATATGAGCTCAATTTTTATCAAGCTATATATATGTGGGGTGGATTCTAGACTCAAAGGGCTTTCTATGAGTCTAAGAACACCTATAACAGAAGTCCCAATCTTAAGTGGAGTTACGCAAGTTGCAACTCTCAAGAAAATGAGCAACTTGCAGCAAAGAAAGAACAAATAAAGAAGACAAACCAAAACTAGCTCAAAGAAAAATAATAAAAACAAAAACTAGCTCAAGTGAACCCAAGATGGAGAAAAGCACAAAACCCACATTCGATAATCATAATCAACTCATTGCTCTAAATTATCGATCTACCATAGTTGTATGAATTATTTTTTAATTTTTTAGTGTTAAGTATAGAAAAAACCCTCTCCTTCTCTAACCGACATAAATTCTTTAAGTACTTTATTTCAATCTCACCCAGCGTAAAAGGCGTTGAGCTCAGGTCCATATGAGGAATGGGCCGAACTCTATCACTTTTGACCACCATCAAGAAGCAAAAAGGAAGTTAACTTTATGTGTGTGTCACCATATTCTTTTCTATTTGTATCCATGCATGAATCTCAACTCCAAATTTCATATAGTTTATTATGAATAACAAACCTCAAATTATTCCTCATAAGCCCCAAAATAGATGGTTTGCAAGTATGTAGTTCTCTGCATCAAATAGCTAATTTTTTCAACTTCACAATCACTCGGGTGGTTACCTATTCATGCGGATGTGAAAGTAAAGCATGAATAGATTTGAGAAGCACAAATCATGCTCTAAGATATAAACCAACCACAAACAAGTCCATCCCCTCGTTTTTACAAGATCAAAAGTGTGACAAATTGCTTTTCCAGAAACCAAAACAAGATACCTCTGGGAAGAGGATAAATGTAAATTTTCAGGGGATGTGAAACCAAATAAACTAACCTGCATCACGAGGTATATGCTGATAAATCTATGGCATTCCTCCCGGTCTATTCAAAAATCAAAACAAGAAAAAAACAATCAAATTACTCCCAAACATGCCTTATTATCTAATCTTTGAATAAACATACCAAAAGAAACTTCTTCAAATCTTTGTTAAAAATCTTCACACATAGAGCAAAACCACGGTCGAAGCAAACTGTATAACTAGATCCTCCGAGCGCAACCCCAATTGATTCCCCATCCCCAATTAACCTATCTGCTTCACACAACTCAAGTCATTCATTTCCTATCAATTTCAAGCACACAACACATGGATGATTGGTCCAATTCACACAACCCGGATCGATTTTTAATCGTCCCGAATCCCAAAGCACTGGCCGTCCATGGCAGCCCACTTCAGTTCAACCTCGGTTCCACTTTGGAACCGACTCCACCCATTTCCGGTCTCCTATCACCAAAATGCAATTTAATGCATAAAATCTCCAACATACCGTACCTCACGGGCTTCCTGAGGTTCACTACATTCAAAAGTCTAAAAAAATTTCCACAATTCGGTCCCATGTTTTGGGACAAATCATACGGCCCATTCCCGGCCTATTTCGTGCCAATACATGATTTAAAGCATAATATTTTGAAATTAAAGACCCAAACAGCCATGGACAGTCATGGCCCCCCCATTTTTTGGTTTCAAAATTATATCACCCTGGCCCCAAGTTTTTGATCGATCAAACGGCCGCTCAAGGCCCCAAGCCAACCTAAACATTGAAAACACTTAAATAAAATAAACCCAAGTAGGGAGAAAACCCTACCTCTCGAGTTTGTCTAAAACTCACAAATCCGGCATCGACGCTGTAGGCCGCTCCGCTAGAACGCTTTCCTTCATTCCGAAGACGACTGGCCTGGATTCGGCGTATTTTTATAGGTTTCTCTCTAAAGAAAACTCAAAAAATACACGTCCGAAAATTCTAGGTCTTCACGCTTTGGGTTTAATGAAGGAGAAGACATCAGAGCATTTTTCGTCTTTAAATGACTTAAATCTTTCCTAAAAACGGCGCTTATGTGTCCCTCCATTTCCTGCTTTGACATTCTAAGACTATTCTCATTGGCCCATTTTCATCATTTCTCTACTATACCACTTATGGCACATGAGTACGTGTTATATGTCATTTTTCATCGCACGAAAATCGTTTTATTGAAGACCAAATGCGATGCTCGAACGTAAATTTCACTGCCTTGGAATTCGAACGAATACGTACACTAGATTTCGCAAGATGATTCCAACGGTGAAATCCATTTTATCATCCGAGATCTAGAGAATAAATTACGGATTTTTAACCGAAATTAACAATTTTGTAATCGAAATTACGATTTTGCCATTTTTCCAGAAATTGGAATTTCTCGGGTCTTACAGCCACCGCCGGAAGTGTTGGTGGTGCTGACGGCAGTGGAGAAGGAAGGAAAGAAATATGAGATCGTGATTTTGCTTTCGCATCGTGACGAAAAAATTTTTAACTTATACTACCGACCAAATTTTGGCTCAGAAATGGCCTTATTGCTAAAATTTTTTTGCTCGCTCTATTTACCTACTCATTTTTCATGGTAATTTATTTTTGGTCGTTACTTGGTCGGTAATTTTTTGGCGCTAATTCCCGCCTAATTTACGTATTCTCTCAATTTCACCAAAATTATTCGTCGGAAAATATGGCCTGCCTTTTGGTCATAAATTTGGTTTAAATTTTCTTTTTTGACCAAACCCCTTTTTGGTCTCTAAATAGTCGTGATTTGGTCAGTAATTACCGACCAATTTTGTAGGTCGGTAATCTGGTTATTTTTAGTAGTGATTACACTAATTATAAAACGGATGAACTAATGGATCATGGCATATCACATATGGCAAAACAAATACACTAAACAGATCACGTTATATCACATATAAAAACTGGCCACTAAATGCCAGGCAGCTCGACATCGTTTGCCTTTTGCTATATATAGATTAAATTTCTCAATTTAACACATCTACAGTGAGTCTCACAACTTTCTGGCCGCTATGTCAAATTGACTCAAATTCTTTAAATGAATAAATCGGTTTAAATGTTTCTGGGAATTATAAATGGGTTTAGTCTATGACACTGCAAGTGCACAAGTCATACAAGTAGTAAAAAACTGGATGTAAGTCCAGATATCATTCCCACAAAGATTGACTTGGATTCTCAAAATCAACTACCCCAACTACTCAAGATCCATACTATCTGAACCTCAATGATAAAGTTTATCAACTACAGTAAAGGCGATAATCGTATTAAAGGTAACATATACACTTAGGACATTAAAAAATAAGCTAATAAACGCATATGAACTACAATTAATTTGATCAATCGCCTTCTCAGAAATGAACACTAATAAGGAAATAACACGTGAAACATTCAATTCCCATTATAGTCCTACTTAAAACTCGATACTAAATTCCGATCCGATTCGCTAAAGATGCTGATACTGCGTTGATTTCCTTTCACCACTAAGATCCCTGTTTCTCTCAAGACATGGGTTTAATCAGCTACTTGTATTCACATATTCTTTATAAGATTTGGGTATTTTTCTTTCTCAATACTTCATACCCATTTCTCAAGACTGCAGATTTCTTACTTCCCAAATCAGGGTTGTAAGACTTCTACAACTTGATTGATGACTCATCCTTTAAATCTAATATATACCTCCCTTCCCTTGATTAGATCTCAGCTAACACAGGATTAAGAGCCTTCCAATAGATTAAGGTGAAATCTCTGATAATTTAAATTGATAAATAATCCCCTTCAACATCAATTATGAGTGAATTAGGAATTTATCTAAGTGAACTCTTAAAGCTCAGGAGTTCTTCAATGGTAGTTTAGCATACCACAAACTGATTGTTCTAAGATCTCAGGAATCTCCATTTCTGTGTCACTCATAAGGCCTCCTGGAAATCAGAGCAAGACACAATCCTTTGAGGGGTATTTCGAAACTACTATTGGGAACAATTACATGAAAAAAACACATCAACCAAATAAATCCTCCCCAAATTCTAGGTACTTCCTTCTAATTTATGTAGGAAAGACTGTAACTAACAATAAATTCAAACTAGTGGAAGTTATGCTTCTGAAAACTGCATTACAAACGACAATGAAGTACTGATCAATTCCACCCACTGCAATTGCAATAAACTGAGAAGAAATCGATTTCCAGAAATAGTCTAGATTGCATTTAAACTCAGGCAGTAAATTGAAATATTACTTCCGCCTTCGACATTCTAACATATCGTCGGTTCGCACTTTTAAGAAATGAAAGAAAAATAAAATAAAAATAAAATAATAAAAGAAAAAAATCTATTCTAAACTATATGTTGAGTTTTCTTTCTTCCTCCGTTTCCTGGGTTCCTAAAAAGAAAACCTACTTTACTAAGACGTGGTACGCTATTTATAACTTTAAATTGGGCTTGATTCCAAGGCCTGTGATTTCTAAAATCAATGACCCAACCATCGCTTTAGGTCAGCGACCTAGTTTGTCACGACGTAAAATTTTAACTGGGTTTGCACAAATGGTCAGGATCAGAACCGGGCTACGACCTTCTTTCATTTGTTCTGCATTTTCTAAGCTACGACTTCATTTTTCTTGTTCCCAAGAATTGATGTCGCGACCTCAATTCAATGTCGATACCTCTTTTATGTTGCAACGTCATTCAATTGTCTCGAGCCTTTAAGCTAGTAGTGACTCAAATCTACTGGGTTGCTTATTTTCTTGTCGCGACGTGGAATTTAGGTCGCGGCCAAGTATTTTCCTTGCTCAATGCAATTCTTGTCGTGAACTCAAAAGTATGTCGCAACATTCCCTTCTTCATATCTAGTCACAACCTCATTTCTAAGTCTCACAGCCTCCCTTCATTTTTCTATTTCTCGGCCGACCTCACTGCTCTCAAGGCTTTGTTTCGAATATATGTCGCGACCTTGATTTTATGTCACGAAGATCCTGCTCCTATCGTCATTATGTTGATCTTTTGTCAGGACCATGTTTCTAACCCTTCAATAATTCTTTGTCACGACTTCGGGCCCATGTCACACCGTCAGATTGCTTTCTATCAGATTTTATGTCGCAACCTCGTAAATATGTCGCGACCTTCTCTCATTGTCACCACCGATCCGGGTCACAAATTCTTCATGTTGCGACTTAAAATTGTTGTTCTATCTTTTCATTGTCTCAAAGAACATGGAATTTAGGGTCATGACCTAATCATTTCTTCATGTCCAAATTTATGTCGCGACCTTAAAAATATGTCGTGACTTCAATTCGCTCTCCCTCCCTGTCGCAACCTCACTTCGGGTCGCCAAATATTTTTAACTCCGTATAAGTCATTCTTATTGTCGCGGACATAACCTGTGTCCCGACCTTTGGTCGAGTCTCCAACTTATATCTGGTTTCGCAACTGAATTTCCCTAGAGAGACATCAAGTCCATTCAAATTTACTCGTCGCGACCTCAAAATGGTGTCGCGACATTATCTTCCTCAGTTCCTCCCCGGCCTTGGTCTCGTAGTTCTCGTGATGTCGCAAATAATTTTGTTTGCCTTGCCATCACTTTTGGTTGCGACCTTGATTCCCTCGCCGCGAATTCTCATTGGCCCTTGACTGCTTTCGCCCGATTCACGAATTTTCACTTTTGCTTTAAATTTAAGCAAAATATAAATTTGGTAAATAGTACATATTTCTACATAAAAATAGGAAATTATATTGTAAGAAAAAAAATGGACTAAAAATTCAATGAGTTTTTTACTCATCAAATTCCCCCAAACTTAAAATTTTGCTTGTCCTCAAGCAAAGAAAAGAAAGATTTGCTCGTCTCCTAAACACTGAACTTTATTTTGCAGTGACATTTTTTTTTCACAACATAATCTTCTCTTATTCCACCCTTTGACTTGAAAAAGGTAATTGCGCCATTTTAAATCTCAGTTTTCAATCGAGAAAAGGGAATGTTTTCAATCTCTATTACAAATAAACTGGCCAATACCGCATGTAAACACTTGAATAATAATAGGATCTTATTTCAGGAGTGTGTGTAGGTCTTTTCTTTTCATCTTTTGTCAATTATTAATCTTTAAGGATCTCCTAGAATACTAAATACAAATTCACATAAGCTTGTTTTCATATTGATTCCACTAATGTAGGTAAATTCAACCTTCGTGATCAAAGAGGTCTTTAGTTGTAATGTTAAAGTTTTGCAATTGGGTGGATAATTTGGAAATTTTTGCCGCAAATTACCCGCATTCCATTCTTTCTCAGACAATGGCCTTTATCTTTCATCCTTTTCTTTCCTCGTAATGTAAACTCTCCCACCTTCAACTTTATCGCCATTCCTTTTAATAACCCTTTTCATTTCTCCTCTAAAGAATTGAATAGTGCAATGTTTTATCTTTTTAAAGCTTTCATCACTCTTAGAGAACTTTGGGCTAGCAACTCCCATACCAATTGGCATTAGGGTACTAGGTGTTGAAACACCCCTCTGAGCTTAATTGTTCAAGAGAAATAGGCCACAAGACAAAACTTCTTCCTTTTTCAACTTTTTCTCCCTTGTCTCTAGTTCTTCAATTTATTTCTTCTCATCCATCCTTGTAATCCAAAAGAAATATATTCCCCCAAACTTGTTTCTTTCTGCACATTAAACATTCTTATTCTAAAAACTGAGTAATTTGGGGTTCTTTGCTGCAGGATTATTGTAAGGGAGGGATTTTAGGTTTCTAATTGCTACTATTTGCATAAATTAGGCATTTTTGGCTCAAAGCAGGGAACTAGAGTGTATGCATTTGCATATAATGAGGGTAGGTTGGGAAAGGTTCAAACTTCCAAAGATGGCCTCTATCACTTCTTGTTAGTTGTTTTTACCTAGGATTTGCCTTGACCAATAATCTAACAAGCTCTAGATCTTGTATCCTGCTTGTGAATCACCCTTAAGATGTTCCTAACCCTCCAAGGTTTTAAGAATTTTCGACTACGCATTGTTTTCCTAAGATTCAGACTGACTTCGTCTATATACACACTAATCATCTTATTTGTTCTTTCAATTGTGTACCTTTTCCAAATTATGCAATTTAAACTTTATTTAAACTAAACCTGCAACTTCTTATTTCAATTCACTAGTTGATGAGTCCAAAAACTCATTAGATTTTTAATCCATTTTTCTGAACATATTACAAGATAAATGTTGATTTGTATGCAGAAATGTGGATATTTTACTCAAATTTAATTTCACAGGAAAATACAACAGAAGCTCAAATCTCAGCAAAAATCAGAAGAAACCAGCCTACAACGCAGAATTGAAGTCGCAACTGAAAATCGGAGTCGCGACAGGAAGCTTAGTTGTCAGTCATTTCTAAGTCACGACATCACCAAATTCAGTCATGGAGGAAGAAATAAGACCTTAACAAGTGCGAAGTCGTGACTTGGAAGAAAGAGGTCGCGACAAAGGAAATGTGGTCAAGAGTAGCAAAGGAAATATCCAAAAGAAGACCTTCATGTCGACACCACTCGATGTCGCGACACCAATCGAATATTAATCGAGGTCGCGACATCACTCGATGTCACGACGCGGATCCGCCAATGAAAGCCACAAGAGAGTCTTGCAAGTAAACGGTTGCAAACTAGTTTTTAATGAAAGGCTCCATTTCAGGTCGCGACATGCCTGCTCGGTGTCGCGACATAAAAATGTGAACCGGAGTCCCAACAAAAGTGAAGTTGCACCACATTAAGAGTTTAAGAACGTAAAAGGAGGTCGCGAACCGGAAAGAAGCCAAACAGTCTTAACAAGAAACTCAAGTCAGGACCATTTAATGATCAAAGACCGCAAATGATGTCGCGACCACTCATTTAGGCCTTCTACCAAGAAGAGCTAGCGGTAAGAGGGTTCGAAGTCGCGACATCAACTCGAGGTCGCGACCTGTAACAAAGAGGAAATGAGGAAATTGGTTGCAACAAAGAACTGAGGTTGCGACCAGAAGAGAAGAAATGGTCAGCAAAAGAGGTCGCGACATCTCCTTGAGGTCGCGACATAAAATGGAAACCTATGAAAGCAGAAGACCACCCCACAATCGCCACCAAGAAAAGAAAGTCACAACATGAAGTCATTATACAAACAGAAAGGTGGTCGCAACCTAAAATCGCGGTCGCAACTCGCCGTTAAGAGAAAGATAACCATGTCGCGATACGAAACTCGAGTCGCGACATCAACTCCTCGAGAAATATCGAAAGCAAAATGAAGTCATGACTATTAAACGAGGTCGACCATCGATCCAAGTAGTCATAAGAAAATTGGTTGCAACAGAAGCAACGAAGTTGCGACTGAACTGGAGCAAACAAGAGAAATCCATGTCGCGACATCAACTCGAGGTCAGCGATATGACAATGAGCCGGGATTTTTCTTCGGGGAATTCCACTTGAACTTCTTGTGGATTCGACCCACTTCCTTTTACAAGATAAATAGACCATGTTAGAATAGTAAAGGAGCTTTCGCCTTCTGTTCACCTGCAAAAGTGTGGGAAAAGGAGAGGAACCGCAGCAGGCAGTTTAGAGTAGATTTTTATTTTCTTTTCTTTATTTTTGCCAACTCGCATAAATAGAGTAGATTTTTATTTTCTTTTCTTTATTTTTATTTTTAGTTTATTTCTTTTCTGGTTTTGAATCTGCGAACTGTGCAGAGACGAGTAGAACTGGATTTTATTTTTTTTTCTGTTATTTTTCTTAGAATTACTGCCTGAAAATTTATGAAATCTAGACAAATTTTTGGAATTCATTTCTTCTCAATTTTATTGCAATTACGTTGGTCAGACGTGATCTGCTCCATTTCTTACACTTAATGCAAGACTGAAAATACCGGGGCTGGATTTGATCTACATTTAGTTACGCCTTTCCCGCACAATTATGGAGAATTAATTTGCGTTCTAGCTTACTTAATCGTGTCATTTTTGAATGGATAAGTTCCATAAGAGCACCGAATACCCGCGAGGGAATTTATCTCACTCAATTTCCGTGGATGCCCTCTAATGCTACACAAAGACGGATTCCTGAGAGCTAAGAAAATTCTTCTCTGCATGCTCAACTACTCATCGATGAACTCAATGAGCTTTGAGAATTCATTTTGATAAATCCTACATTCGTCATAATTGAAGTCGAGGTGTATTTAACAATATAAATAATCAGAGAGTTCACCTTAATCTAAAGGTAAGTTCCTAACCCCGTGTTAGCTGAGATCTAATCAAGGGAAAGGGACAAACCCACAGATCTGGAGGTTGAGCCACCAATTAAGTGGTAGAAACTTTGCTAAAATCCTGAGAAGGAAATGCAAAAGGTCTTCCGTCAACAGGAAATGGGTGTGAAGTATTGAGAAAGAAAAATACCTAGATTCGCAAGAGAATTTGGAATATGGTGAATGATTTGATCTTGTCTTCGAGGCAAGGGTATCCAACCTAAGAAATATGGAGAAATCCAATTCCAACAATGTCGAGGAAATTGACAAAACCGCATCCATACACGTAAGAGAGCAATGTGCTTTAGTGTCGGAATTGACCTTCATCAGATTTCACTCGATAGTTTTCTGCTTCTCACAGAAACCGATTCAATCCATTCTTATAGTTACAATTATTTTATTCATTTACTTTATTTTATCTTAGTTCGAGAATATCTCAATAGTCTATGATCTTAATTTTTTTTCAGAGTTTAGATAAACCTTTCACTATGTTCTTTTCGTCCAAATAGGCATGGAAATTTAGTAATGTAGGTAATCGATCTTTAATTGCCAATCTCTACGGAATGATACCCGGACTTTACATTCGATTTTCTTACTATGACTCCGTGGCACTTTAGTAAAGTGTCAAGGGACTTAATCTTTATTTTTAAATCTATGAACATTAAGAAAAGTTATTTTATCAAGAAAATTTATCCAAAGCACATAGATGCAAGAGAAGTGTAAGGATCTTGTAATTATGTTAATTTGAGGGGTTTTTAGTCTATATAGAAAAAGGCAAACAAGCTTTGCGGTGCCAAGTAATGGATTAGGTCAATGTCCTTTGGTAGTAGTGTCATAAATCAGATATACTCATTCGGGTCCAAACAAGTTTTTATGATGCCATCATTTGGGGATTGGAAAGAATTAAATGTATCAATATTCGACAAAAGATGGAAATGCTAATTTGACATTTTATAAAAGAAAAGAAAAAATAGTTTTTCTGGGCAAAGGGCTACACCAACCACTGATCTTTAACAAGCCATGTTGAAAATATTCTTTTTTGCTTGACTATTCTATTAATCCGAGTGTGTTTTTATTTCAGAAATCCCTTCTTAATGCATAGGAAACAAAAAGATTCTGACTGATTCCAAAGAGACACCGAATTGGAAAGAACACCTTGCTTAAGAAAGACAAAAGCGTAAAAACGCAAATGGTGGCGTATGAGAGAGCGACCAGACAGAGGAACAGAGGACAACAGCCAGAAGGCCTCCTATTACTGACACAATGGAGGATTTCGTAGCCTATTATTCAGAAGAATATTCTCAGAATCGCATTGTGCTACTCGGTGGATGCCAATAACTCGAACTAAAGCCACTCGATAACAATGGTGCGTGCAAGAACATCTGTTCACTGGTCACCCCACCGAAGACCCAAATGAGCGCTTGGGTAGATTTCTCAGGATGGAAAATACAGTGAAGTTTAATGGTGTGAGGCCAGAGGTGATAAAGCTGCATCTCTTCCCATTCTCCTTACGAGATATAGGAGCCACTTGGTATGAATCATTACCATATGGTTCAGTTAATACTTGGGAAGAGCTGGTAGAAGCATACTTAGGCAGATTCTTTCCATCTCACCTCAGAAGAAGAGATACAGCGTTCCAACAAGTGGGAAGACGAGAGCCTATATATGTACCGGGAGAGATTCAAGAGGTTGTCAAGAGGTGCCCTATGCATGGAATTGATTTAAAACCCAGATGGATATAGTGTATCACGCTTAAATGATACATCTAAAGGCATTATCGATGCTTCTGTCAGGAGCATTCAAAAGAAAAGTGCCGATGAGGCCAGAGATCCGATGTAAGACCCGCCAAATGCACATGGAAAGCTCCATCTGAGTTTTCAAGGGGTAATAGCAGAGGAAAAGGGTCATGGAGCTGAGCAAAATGACAGCCATGGAGGCAAAGGATGCCATCATATAGGGATGGACAAACAAGAAAGAAGTTGCACACCGCTTCGTGAAATAGGAGCGCGGGAAAGAGAACAATGAGAAGCAAGCGCCGTGTACCAACAGTAAGAAGACTTATGGTGCCGAGGAGGTTAAGTACGTGAATGAATCAAGAAAATTACCATTTCAAGCCAAATCCTAACTCCGCCCACACATTACATCCACCGAGGAACTATGAGAATTTCTCATACTTGAGGGGCATTACAGGCCCAAGGCATGGATGCATCTTCAATGTGTGGATATCAAGAGCCCACCAAGGTCTCCACCGCCAAAGATCAAGGGTGTAGGCAGAAATTAATATCAGGGTCAAAGGAGGACTCCAACCATTTGAAGAACAAATGCTGCAATTATGGGGGATACAAATAAGACTTATACACTTCCATGAATAAACCGTCCGACTTCGAAGCTCAAGTCCGACACTCAAGTGTTTTAGAAGAATACAGTGCCTCATTGAAAACTCGAGACACAAGTAGGCAACTCGGGCTCGAATATGCAAAATCGTGAGCAAGGGTACATTCCCTAATGACACTCAAGAATCCAAAAGATTGTATGGCAATTCGCTAAGAGAAGTGGGAAAGAAGTGAGCAACAATGTATGAAAGAAAGGAAAGGAGAGACTGAGGCAGCAACAAGAAGAGACTGGAAAGGAAGGAGAGAAGAGCACACAGATCGAACAACCCGGCGGGAAGTAATGAGCGTAAAATGGCTGAAGGAGTACCAAATTTATACACCTACGCTACATTTCCTGCAGGTCAAGGCAAAAGGGAAGAGCAGCTTAGATTCTGACATTTTCAAGAAAATAGAAATCAATATCCCATTTGCAGAGGTAATCTACCAAATGCCTATTTATGTAATATTTCTGAAGGAGATACTGAGCAAGAAAAGAAAGATAGCTAAGGAGGGAATAGTGAACTTGACTGCTACTTGCAGTGTAGTTCTCCAGAAAAAGATTCCAGCAAAAATGAAGGACCCGGGCAGTTTCACCATTCCTTGCTCCATAGGGAAATATGAATTCAAGAAGGCTTTATGTGATTCTGGAGCCAATATAAATTTGATGCCTCTATCAGTTGTGCAAAGACTTAGTTTGGGGAAACTTAACCTAACTGCAATTACACTGCAAATGGCCGATTATCAATGGCATAACCAGAAGGTATTCTTGAAGATGTACTTGTCAAGGTTAGGAAGTTCATCTTCCCAGTAGATTTTGTTATCAAAAAGATGGAGGAAGATACCTAAGTTCCTTTGATGTTAGGAAGACCTTTCTTAGCAACTGGAGCTGCCTTGATAGATGTACAGAAAGGTGAACTGACGCTAAGGGTGGGAAATGAAGGAAGGCACTTCACCTTAATAGGGCTTGGAAACATCCCGATGTAGATGCGTAAAGTTGTATGGTCGTAGAAACAATAGTCTTCAAAGGTTTAATTGAATTTTTGACTGTATTCTTCAACATTCTATCAATGAAATTGAGTTGAATTTTCGAGATTCGAGAGTCTTGATTGTGAAATATCATTTCCAAATCTGCTTTTAACAAAGAAACAATCTCAAGTATAAATGAAAACAAATAAGATGAAGTATGCAACCATAAACAAAAACTCACGAAAGCAGGAAACTAGTGCGTATGGGTTAACATTGAAAGAATTACTCACTTCATTTGAAATATGAGTTCTTAGGAACTTAAAAGAGAAAAACCAAGCCATCATGGTCACCGCATCGACCAAATAAGAAACGTGGTTGCTAAAATTTTGAGAAAACACAAGGAAGCTATTGTTTGGTCAATTGAGGATTCGAAGGGTATCGCCCCTCCATTCGCATACAAAATATTGCTGAATGAGAATGCAAAAACTTCTATTGAGCATCAAAGGAGGCTAAACCCAGATATGAAAGAAGTTGCCAGAAAAGAAGTTCTGAAATGGTTAAATGCAGGTTTTATATATAAGCACGTATAGTTCTTGGCGAGGCTAGTGCATGGGTTCCAAGAAAGGTGGATTCACCGTGGATCGAAATGAAAAGAATGAATTGATTCCTACAAGAACTCGTGGACAGATAGAGGGTGTGTATTGACTATTAAATTGAACACAACAACAAGAAAGATCATTTTCCCCGCCTTTCATTGATCGTGATGTTGATAGATGATTCTGTACACTAATAGGTGAGCGGAATCAACAAAATTTATATTCCTATGTTCCTCTTCCCATCACGTAGTCAAGCTACTGTAGTATAGCGGTCTAGGGTCGAACACGGATGGGCTTTCATCCTACGAATGATTGCATTAGTGTTTGAAAATCGTGAGGCTTTAGTTCGATTTTGGATTCGATTCAAAACAAGCAGTTGTTTGTTTCATCGACTAACCGTAATGGCTTAAATGAAAGCGTGAAATGGTAACTTGAAGGCTTGGGTCACTAGCTTGATAACATGGGGTATTAAGGTGTCCTCGGGTTTTTCGTGACAGTGGCAAATGACCTATAGTCAAAGCCAAACCGGATCTTTGTTTAACTATAAACCTAACTCCTAGAGCCACTCCTATTCTTGAAATAACACCAAGATTATGCACTCAAAAGTCCTATCTAATTTAAAACCCTAGCATTCAACCTCCTCACAGTGGCTCAGAATGACATCTATAGGATAGCAGTGCATCTAGCATTAAGAATGCACTGAACCCTAAAGCATGACAAGTATTGACCAAGGGTAGGACATTAAATGGCATTAAACCTAGTTTGAAAGTCAGAACCATAAATGCAAGTGACTGGAATATTTACAAGATGAGGACAACTCCGCGAGCCCAAACCAAGCTAGCAACCCTCCTCTTCAAAGGTTATGAGGCTTAGCCAAGCATCCCTTGAGTTGTCATCCTAAAGGGGGTGTTTGGCAGCCTAGAAAATGAAAGAAAGAGGAGAGAGAAGAGAACAAAATGAAACCCTAAAATGAAAGCTGCGGGAATTTTATAAAATGAAAAGTTGCTGCAAAAATTGCTTAGGGTTACAAAAATTATGGGGGTTTATATAGTCCACCCAAAAGTGTGAAAATACAAGAATGCCTAAAATATTGGCTTACAAAAGGGACAAGGTGGTAATAACAAAACGTTAAATCGCTTTCAGCATTAATTACACAAAAATCAAGGCACCCATTGCCATTGAGGACAATTTCGCTAGCATATTAAAATTGTTAGCCTAGCTTAATTTCGCTAGCCTATTTAAATTTATTAGAGCAGCTTAAATTGGAAAATTTCAATATCACTGAGCTTCGCTTAGCTAAATGTAAATTCTACAGCCCTAACGAAAATATTAGTAGATAGCTTAAATTGATTAATTCACGTTAGGCACGTTGAATTTTACAGATAGAGAATTACTAGCCTAGCTTAAATTTCCTAATTCGCTAGGATTGCGAATTTTCTCATTTCGCTTAGGATTGCAATTCGTAATCCTACTTACATTCGCAGCCTATAGCGAAAATTCCCCGCTTTCCGATCCAAATCATCATCCCACTCGCATCCTCTTGCACTTCTTCTTCAATGTTTGCTTCAATTTCCAATACTAATCGAATTTTGATATTTTTGATGCATTTAAAATAATATGATTCCTCAAAGATTCGGCATATCTTTATGTCGACTGGAATCGAATGACCGAGGTACTCAAAAACCTCGCAAAATAATCCAAAACAAATCCGAAATGGTACAGTGGAACTATGGACCTCGCACACATCAATTGGCTTAATTGATATGATTAGTGCGCAAAAAGCACCCAAAACCTATCCTGAATAGGGTTCAAAATTGCACTTTTTGGGCACTAATCACACCCCCCCAACCGACACGTTGCTAGTCCCTTAGCAATGCTAAAACAATAATGGGATGCATGCTGTGATTTTACAAAAAGTATGAATATAGTTCAAAAAGTGTATGTACAGATAAGCATTACCTTTAAAATGAACAATTGAGACCTAGTTTGAAAACCGACATGAGAGAACAGAAACCATATAAGAACAAGTTTTAGGCCAACATCGATCCAAAGAATTCAACCTGAATTTCCACCAAAATCTAATGATTCCTAATGTAACCAGATTGAGCCAATAAATTGCAAAATTATTCCCTCCCCCCAACCTAGCTAATTCCATGGCCTTAAACCGCTGAACAACCTAAATAGGATTAGCTACACACTTATTTCTTTACTTGACTAAATTGTAGGGTAATGCTAAAGACTCCGACTTCACTAAAGTCCGTAATCTGGGTCCACCGATGACTCCCCAACCAATTAAGGTTTGTGGCATCGCTTCAAAAGGATCATCACCACAAACTCTCGCAGCTTCTCCCTGACCCGAATGACTTCAAGAATTAAGCACCTACAACACGCTAAACTCTACCTATCCACCCGCACGATCACTAAGTCGATGACTTAACCAATTAAGGTTTAGGGCATCGGGGCTTTAAAGGCTTTCACATATACCCCCTCTGGGCCTCGTGCTTCGGGGCATCAAGGCAAAGCTCACGACTTTTATTTTCTTTTCTTCTTTTCTTTTCTTTTGCTTTTCTCTTTCTTTCCTTTTGAAGATAACATTGGCCTCATACATAGGTAAAACTAACCTATTATGGGTCGTTAACAAGCCTGGGTGCCCCATTGCAAAGTGAAAGGAGGGCATACTTCACAAAATTTATCGGGTACAATCGTGCAAGGTGTGAATTAGCTCAAGGGGGAATGTTCGTTGAAACGCTAAAACTTCAATGACCAAAAATTAAATCATGCATAGAATTGTCCTAGCATTAAGGTAATAAATGGTTTCACCTCTCCAATTGAAAGAAAAAGTAGCTACACTAAATAAAAACACAAAAGTAATTTGCAAATTAAAGAAAAACAAAATCGGACACGCAGATATACAAACAAAGAAACTAAATCCCAAAATACTAAAATTTACTTCTAACCTGATTGGCATGGAAATACGAAATCAATGGATGGAATCGTACTAAGCAAATGTACCCACCTAAACACGTAGACTCGGGGCTCAGGAGGGTCCAGTAAGGAGAATTTCCTCCCGATGGTTCGTCGCACAACATGTGGTTTCACCTCCGTCCATTGACTTTGAACACCGCATTATTTGGATTGAGTAGGTCCACTGAACCATTGGGGTATGCATGCTGAACAATGAATGGACCCGTCCATCGTGACTTAAGCTTGCCCGGAAATAGATGGAGTTTGGAGTCATACAGTAGGACTTGGTCTCCCTCGTTGAAATTTTTCCCAGTTATCATTTGATCATGCCATTTTTTTTATTTTTCCTTTGCAATCTTTGAATTCAAGTAGGCATCATTTCGTATTTCTTCCAACTCATTAAGATCAAGGAACCTCTTAACTCCGGCCCTACTTAGGTCCATGTTCAGCTTCTTGATCGCCCACCATGCCTTGTACTCGATCTCCACTGGAAGGTGACATGCCTTACCATAGACCAACCGATAAGGGACATTCTGTGGATTGGCTCTCAGCCGGCCCTCGTAGCCCACATGAATCGGGGCAAACTTGATGCGGACCAATCTTTTCCCGTTTGGCGCTTACTACCTAATAGAATGGTCTTAATTTCAAGCAAAGTTCCTACTTGACCACTTGTTTGAGGATGGTAAGGGGTGACCACTTTGTGTTTCACACCATATTTAGCCATGAGGTTTTCAAATGGTTTGTTACAGAAATGTGAACCTCCATTGCTAATAATGGCTTTCGGTACCCCGAACCTGGAAAAGATGTTTGCTTTCAAGAATTTAAGTTCCACCCTGTGGTCATTGGTTTTGCAGGGGATTGCTTCAACCCACTTGGACACATAGTCCACTCCCACCAAAATGTATGTACGACCATACGACGTAGGTTGTCCCATGAAATCGATGCCCCACACACTCGAATAGCTCGACTACCAAATCGTCTAAGGGCATCAAGTGACGGCGAGACAACTTCCCGAGTCTTTGGCATCTATCACATATACGGCACATTTGGTGTGCTTCCTTAAACAAGGAAGGCTAATTAGAACTGGGGGATCATGAAGACTCCTTCATCATTGCTCTAGGAAGCAAAGTGACCACCACGTATCCCGTGGCAAAGGTTCAAGATTCCCCCGTTGTTCCTCCTTCCGCACACACTTCCATTATTTGATCTCGCACAATATTTGAACAAGAAGGGCTCTCCAATAATACGAATGGACCTTTCGCCAAGAAATATTTCCTATCCCTCCTTCCCACTCCGTGGATTTCTCCTGGGTATGCAGGAAATTGGTACGTGAGTATACCAGTGGAGCTTTTTCCACTTACATTAGAGATTCTTCAGAAATTCATCATTGATGGGTGGGCTATGAGGCCGTGGCCATAGTTAACCTTGGAAAGATGATCTGCCACTACATTTTCTACCCCCTTTTTGTCTTTAATTTGCAAGTTAAACTCCTGAAGTAAAAGAACCTAACGGATGAGCCTTGCTTTCGCATTTTGCTTGGTCAGGAGATATTTCAAAGCGAAATGGTCCGTAAAAATGACTATATCAGACCCGACCAAGTATGCTCGAAATTTGTCTAAAGCATAGACTACGCTAACACCTTCTCTCAGAGACACCCTTTGTGCTTCATTTAAGGTTTTGCTTACATAATAGACTACATGTGGTTTCCCATCTTCTCTTTGGCCGAGTACTGCTCCGATAGCAAGATCACTTGCATCACACATCACTTCAAAAGGTAATCGCTGCGCTTAGGTGCTCTTACTATCAGCAGAAATAAATGGGACTCAGCTCTTCAAAGCTCTTTCCGCATTCTTTTCCCAAATAAATTTGGCATCCTTCTTAGGAGCTTGCACAGGTTTAGCAATCTTCGAGAGAAGTCTTTAATGAATCTTCTATAGAAGCCCGTAGATGGCCAAGGAATTGCCTAACTGCTTACATTCGTTTGAGATGGCAAGCTTGGGAATAAGTCTACCTGTTTGCTCGACTCTATCTCCCCAATGATAATGTGCCCCAAAGATAATTCCTTGGTTATCATGAAATGGCATTCGGGCTTGAGTACTAGAGTTCTTTCTTAGTACCAGGATGGCCTCCAGTTAGCCTCTGACATTTCAAAATCGCCTCCATATACAATGATGTCATCCATGTACACTTCCATTATGCGCTCCACCATATCGCTGAACATACTAAGCATACACCTCTGAAAGGTGGTTGGGGCGTTGCAAAGACCAAAAGGCATCCTCCTATAAGCATATGTGCCAAAGGGGCAAGTGAAAGTGGTCTTTTCCTGATCCTCTGGTGCAATCTCTATCTGGAAATACCCTGAATACCCATCCAAAAAGCAGTAGAATGGGTGTCCAGAAACTCTCTCAAGGAGCCGACGATGAATGGCAAATCTGAAGCGATCTTCGTGTTACTTCATTGAGCCTCCTATATCTATACACTTCCAACCGTAGTAAGCCCGTAGACACCTTCACCCTTCTCATTTTTTATACTATTACCCCTGATTTCTCGCACTACCCGAAAGGCCTACCCAAGTGCTATCGTAAATGGGGTACACACCATTGAGCAATTCGTGACTTCACGCTAATGACTTCCCGCAAGTGGGGATTCAACTCACGTGGTTGCCCCGACAAATTTCAGACTCTTCCATAAATGTGATGAGTGCGTATCAAGGTTTATGCCTTTAGATCAGAAATTTTCCACCCCAATGCTTGCTTGTTCCGTTTTAGGAGGCGCAGCAGGTCATGTTCTTGTGAAGTGGTCAACAGTGATGAAATCACAACCGGCACCAAGCCATTTTCCGTAGAATGCATACTTTAACTCAACTGAAGGGGTTTGAGCTCTAGCCGCTGGAGGCTGCATTGGTTCGCCACTACCAATAGAGGTAGAATTTCTATCTTTCTTCCAAGACTTTTGCATTCAAACCCATGCCTCGAGGTTCTTGTTGCTCCCCAAGGCTCGATAACTCGGCTAGTACATCCTACACCTCGTCGCTTCATTAGCCTGCTCAAGAATGGTATCATTATACGACTTCTTCACACTATCTTCCTCCAAAGCATATGCCTTTTACTCAAATGAAATATATTGAGTTCTAAGGTCATAATCCCAAACGTGAGTCGTGATAACCCCATTCCAGTTAGCTTTATTATGGCATCTGGCGGCTAAGAATGGCCCCACATGATGTGGCACATGATTGGCTCCCACTGCAACCGGCTCTGTGTCAAGTACGACAAAGTCCACTGGGTAGTAAATTTGTCCATCGTATTAAAACATCCTCAACGGCTCTCTGTGAGCAGCATTAGGACCCGCTGCCTAGTGACAAAGGTGGACTAAGGGGTTTCAAAGCCCCAAACCTAATTTCTTGTACATGGAATACGGCAAAAGGTTCACACTAGCTCCCAAGTCTAATAGTGCTTTCTCCACACTAATGCCTCTAATATTAACTGAGATTGTAGGACATCCCGGGTCTTTATATTTCAATGGAGTCTTCGCACTGGGTCGAATGCACTCATCGCTTCGCCAAAAGGCCTTTGTTTACTATCGAGACCCTTTTACCGTGCATAAGTCCTTCAAAAAAATTTTGCATAGGTGGGGACTTAGTTTGATCATGTCCAGAGAGGAATCATTAACTTTAACTTGCTATAAAACTTCTAACATTTCGCTTTCTGGTTAACGGAACTTTTCTTTCGGAGCCTGCGGGAACGGAGGGGGTACACCTGATCTTCACCTCTTCCCTCACTTGGTCGGGTCGTTCTTCAGAGCGTATCAGCTACCGTGGGGGCCGATGGCTAGAGGTACCGCCGTCCTAATTCTTACACTTCTAAAGTCACCACGCTTTTACTCATCAATTCTTGCATTCGATCATTGGTCAATTCTATTTCATGTACTCCTTCACGCTAATGCGGATCTAGGAATCTTCCCTTTTCCTCGAACCCCGTACCGCTGGTCGATAACCTTGAAATCTCAGAGTGCATATTGTCCAGCTTCCTGTTGAGTGAGCTCTCAACTACTTCAATTTTTGATTAGTCTGGACATTCAGTACCTTTTGTTCTTCTACAAATGTGCCTACCACTTTACTCGTTCAGATCGCTACTCAACCGAGAAGATATCGAGAGGTCATCGTTGTGTTGAAGTGGAGCCAAACCGTGTGTTCTCGAGGGCTATATGCAGGGGTTTTGGTCAATGACAGTTTGGATGATTTCTCCAATTAGGTTTATAGGTGTTGCCATGAGCATCTGCGGGTGGTTTATTTGATTTAGGACATGGGCATGCTTCGATAAAGGTTCTCAGGATGACTACTGGTTCATAATCAAAACAAGCCGGATGAGATGCAACTCATTTACCGCTTGCATTCGTACGCTTCTACTCAGCCCCTCCAACCTTCTCGAGCCAAAGTACACTATTACCTTATGTCTTCGGAGAGTGCATAAATGCCCCTCAGTGGTTCAAGGCTTATCTTTCTGGGCTCTCGATCTGCCTATCCTGCCATGCCTCGAGGTTTTTACTACATAGTTCAAAAAGTCCATGGCCTCATCCGGGTTTTTGCTTAAAAAGTTACCTCCACACATGGTCTCCAATAGTTGCTTCATGGCTGGAGACATACCATCATAAAAATGGTTCACCAGCATCCATGTATCGAAACCATGATGTGGACAAGCATTGATGGTCTCAATGAATCTTTCCCAACACTGATAAAACTTTTCATTGTCATAGGCCGAGTAGGTGTAGATCTGCCTCTTCAAACTGTTGGTCTTGGTAGCACTGAAGAATTTCTTCAAAAATTCAGCTTGAAGATCGGCCCAATTTCTAATCGTTCTCGCCCCTCAAAGTGAGTTTGGTTATATTTTGGCTGTCTCCTATGTCGCTGGAAAATGCTTCACTTCGGCAAATCCATGCCGCTTATACCCTCCTTAAAGTGTTATGCAAACTTCCCCAAAATCCCTTATAAGGAGTGTATGGATTTTCATTCTTCCAGCACCATGAAATGTGGGGGAGTAGGGGCACCTCAGATAGGGTCTCACCGCCACTTCGCCAGAGGTATGATGCGTAGAGGGAGCACTAACTCCTCGGGAGGGCATGTGTTCCTCATTGATCCTGTATGCTATTCGGACCATGAGAGTTTGATTGACTTGTCGCCTCTCAGTACAGGATCCATACCTCACCGTGTACACCGACTCACAACTTTGTTCAACTTGGTGTACCGATCTCTTGCAGCCCACCCGACATCCCTCCGTCCCGTTGGCCGCATAAACACCGTTCATATAAAATTAGACACAACAAAGAACAAAAGCAAACTCAACAATGGTCGTTGCTGGGCTAAAATAAAAACCGACTCGTGAAATAAAAACAAACAGCAATTGGACTTGTATGTAGTGAAAACTTGCAGTTACAGCAACTGAAATTCAAAAAGGGTCTAAAAGGTCACCTACACTTGTAATGAGGATTATGCGTAATTTCAACTCATCATATATCGTAGTTTGGCACCATCCTCAACGACGCCATTTGATTCTATACAAGTTTTAGTGAGTAATCAACAAATTCTTAGATTTGATAGCCTTCCATCAGACAAGCTACCATAAAGATAGCGGTCTAGGGTTTAACACGGATGGCTTTCATCCCACAACAGATTTGCATTAGTGTTTGAAAATCGGTGAGGCTTGTTTGGATTTCTTGGATTTGATTCAAAAATAAAGCAAGGTTGTTTGTAGTTTGACTCAATCAGGATGGCTTAAATGAAAGGAAATGTAACTTTGAAGGCTTGGGTCACTAGCTTGATAACATGGGGTATTAAGGTGTCCTCAAGATTTCCTCAAGATTAGTGGCAAATGACCTAGAGTCAAAGCCAAACCTGATCTTTAAGTTCAGACCATAAAACCTAACCCTAGAGCCACTCTACTGAGTCAACACCATTATGCATCAAAAGTCCTATCATTTAAAATCCTAGCATTCAACCTCCTCACGTTGGCTCAGAATGACATCTAAAGGATAGCAAGCAGCATTTATCATTAAGAAATGCATCAACCTTAAAGCATGACAAGTATTACCAAGTGAGATATTGAAATGGCATTTAAACTCCTAGCTAAGTTAACTGAGAATGCAAAGACTGAAATATTTTACAAGATGAGGACAACCCAGAGTCTCAAACCAAGCTAGCAACCTCCTCTTCATATTATGAGGCGTAGCCAAGCATCCTTGAGTTGTCATCCTAAAAGGGGTGTTTGGCAGCCTATGTTTTGAAGAAAGAGGAGAGAGAAGAGCAAAAATGAAACCCCAAATGAAAGCCTTCACTGGTAAATGAAAAAGGCTTAAAATTGCTTAGGGTTACAAAAATATGGGGTTTATAGTCCACCAAAAGTGTGAAATAAGGGTGAATGCCCAAAATATTGGCTTAGCAAAAGGATAAGGTGGTAATACACCAAACGCAAATACTAATAATTACACAAAAATCACGTATGTACCATTTTCGTTATGGAGGCCAATTCCCGCTTAGCATAGCGGTGGCTCATAGCCTGATAAATTTCTAGCCTTAGCCAAATCTCACAGAGATATCGGTCTGGAAATCTCGCTATCAATGTGCTGAATTCGCTTAGTTGTGCAAAATTTCACACCTCAGCTAAAATATGTGAGATAGCCAAATTGATTAATTCCGCTAGGCACATGAATTTCTGCTGAGATAGCGAAATTCCCTCACTGCCTAGCTAAATCTCCACTTCGCTAGATTGCGAATTCGCTATGATTGCAAATTCGCATCCTAGCTAAATTCGCAAACATAGCGTAAAATTTCTGCCTTCGATCCATAAATACCAGATCCCATTAGCATCCTCTTGCACTTCTTCTTCATCAACTTATTCAATTCCACACCTAATTTTGATATATTTTTGATGGCTGAAAATACCATGATTCCTCGCATTCTACATATCTTTACACTTGGAACTAAATGACCAGGTACTCAAAACCGCAAAAATAACCAAAACAACTCTCAAAATGGTATTAGTGGAACCAAGTGGGACTCCGCACACATCAACTGGCTCTGAATTGATATGATTAGTGCGCAAAACACCCAAAACCTATTCTAATAGGTTCAAAATTCACCCTTGGTACTAATAGATCGGCAGACATCTCACTTTTGTTTTCTCTTTGATGATACTGGATATAACCAAATTGCCATTGCAATTCGAGGATCGAAGAAACCACTTTTACATGCCCATTTGGTACTTTTGCTTCGTGGAGAATTCCATTTGGTTTATGTAATGCCCCGGCACCTAAAGATGCATAATGTTTATATTTTTCCGGACAGCAAAAGAAGGAGATCTTCATGGATGATTTTACAGTTGTATGGATTCAGCTTGAACAAAGGCTCGTATAACTTTGGGGACATTTAAAAAGGTGCAAGGACAAGAATCTAGCTCTCAATTAGAAAATGCCATTTTATGTTTGCATGAATTGTCTGGGGCACATGATTCGTAGCAGGCTTCGAGTGTACTCAAGCAAAATTCTGAATTATAAGAATTTGATACACGACGCTAAATAAGGGAATTAGTTTCTTAGGGACATGTCGGATTTGGCGTAAGATTTATCGTAGATTTCAAAAATTGCTAGACCACTATGCATTGCTAGAGAAAAGGATACTAAGTTCTGCCGATGAATCTTGCCATAATTCTTTGAAGAATCAACTGACTAGTTGAAGCTCCCATCATGCAAACCAGATTGGAACAAAGAATTTGAAATCATGTGATGATTTTGCAATGGGAGCGATTGGGACAAGAGAGATGAAAAATGTTCATGGCCAGGCATTATGCCAAAGAAAAACCTTCAACGAAGTCAGAAACATTCATCACTAGTATGAGATGTCATATGAGATTTACATGTGAAAAATTTAGGCTATAAGCATTTTGGGTCCTATGCGGTTATACACACCATCATGCAAAGAATCAAGTATCTAATGGAAAAGAAAGAAGCAAAGCTAAGATCGATCGAGTGGGTATTGTTATCATGGTGAATTTGACGAAATAAAAGACAAGAGAGGTTGTGATAATGCATAGCTGATCACTTGTCAAGAGTGAGAAACCCGGCAAGACAAAAAAAAAAGAAGAAAAGAGAAATAGCAAGTAAAAATTTTCCCGTATGAGCAGTATTCCACTACTCCAAACACCTTGGAAGGCCGATATTGTGAACTTTAGCTTCAGGAATTATGCCACCAGAATTCACTACCAAGCAGAGAAAAAGTTAAGGACCGACAGGTATTACATCCGATGACCCATTATTATTTAAAAGAGGAGTTGATCTTACTATAAGATATGTACTGTAAGGTGAGCAGCTAAATATTTTACAAGAATGTCATGCATCACCATATGGTGGACATTTTGCAGGAGATAAAACAACCCACAAAATTCTCTCAAATGATTTTACTAGCCTACTATTTTGGTATACTGTTTCAAATGGGTGAAGTATGTGATCAATGCCAAAGAATGTGGAAGACAAGAAAGGCATGAAATGCCCCTACAAGGTATCCTGGTGGTGCAATTGTTTGATGTATGGGGAATGGATTTCACGGTCTTTTCCACTTCATTTGGAAATATATACATATTTCTCACCGTGGATTATATTAAAATGGGTTGAGGCAAAGAATTTGTCCTAAGAATGATGCTAAAACAAATGTGATTTTACAAAGAAACACTTGTATTTGTGACACCTAACTACAATCGTTGATTTGAGGGAGCTATTTTCCAAATAAGGTGTTCGATAAACTCATGGGCATATATGGTATCAACACATTATGAGCTCGCTTATCACCCTCAAACAAATGGGCAATGAATTTCCAACAGGAGATAAAGAAAATTTTGAAAAGACTCGAAGTTCCAAAGATAAGAGATTGGTTCCTTAAAGCTTGATGATGCACTGGGCATACAGATCATGAAAACTCCCATTGAATGTCTCTACTGCATCATTTTGAAAATCTTGTCATCTAGCCTGAGCTGTAATATAAAGCTATGTGGGCCATCAAGAAGCTAAATTTTGATTAAGGTCAAGTAAAGAAGAAAGGCTACTTCCAACTAAATGAATTGGAAGAGCTGAGGAATGAAGCCTATGATAAGGCAGACCCACAAAGACAAACAAAAATGGCATGATCAACTAATTTTGATGAGGGAATTCGCAGAGATCGTGTCCATTATTCAACTCCGCACTAAGACTCTTCTCAGAGTTTAAATCCAAATGGTGGAGGGACTACGTAGTCTCAAGCACACAATTTGGGGCAGTGACACTTAGAACCAACAATCATGAGGAATTCAAAGCTAATGGTCAGAGATTAAAGCATCACTGGGAGAAAGCAATTGGAAGAATAACCTCATTTAAAATGAGAAAATTGAAGAAACATAACAATGGCAACAAAGTGAAGTCCAAATGAAGACTAAAATTGAGTGTACTTTGTGGAAGGCAATCCACATCACTTTGTTTTAAGTTTTTCTTTAAATTTTTCTTTTGATGTTTAAATTTCTAATAGCTTGGTAAATTTGATTCATATTTGATTAAAAAGTAGGTAAATATTTTTGGGTTTTGCGTGTAATGAAAGATGTGCAAAAGGGGGAGCATCTATAATCAAGTTTCCAATCTGCATCAGAGACAAAAAGGGGCAGTACACTCTTCTTGATTTTAAATTTTGTCTTTCATATGGCATGATTGAAAGTTTGGGGGAATTTTAATTTGTTAAGGTGCTTAAATTTTGAATGTGATTCATAGTGGATGATTTTGTTGAATATTTGCATGATGAAGATGAATCTGAGTCAGAAGTTGTCTTGATTGATTCAATAAATTGAAATTGTCAGAATTTGATTGTTTAGGGAAGACTTAAAATTTTTCTGGTCGCAACACTAAATCCAAAAGGTTGCAAACCAAGAATGCCGGATGTGAAAAAAATAAAATGTAAAAGAAAGTTGAACAAAGAAACCGAGGGGTCACGACTTGGGCCAAAGAAAGGAAAGAAAATAGCAGACATCAAATTCTTGTCGTGACACATTTCGCCTAACAAAAATCTTGAAGGCACCAGAAAGTCCAAAACTAAATAAAAGTGATTTAAACCTCTATTTCCGCGTCCAAGATTAAAAGTGTGATTCCTTAAAAATAAAATCATCAATTAAAAGGCTTAAAAATCTGATGACGTGAAATAAATTGAGCCAACAATCCACTCCAATTTCAAGGACAGTTCCAATTCATCTTAAACCTTTCAGTTCGGCATCATTCATTCAAAATCTCTGAAATAAATAGTTATTAATGCATAAACATAAATCAATGTCTGATTAAATCAATTGGTCGGTCCGCTCGCCTAAAGAGAATAATTCGAGGGAATTTAATAACTCCAAGAAAAACGATCAATATTATCCACCAAATTCCCAAAACCTCTGTTGGAAATAGCAAAGAAGCATGAATTCGAGAAACCTCATTCAATTCATTCATCGGAAATATCAAGAAAGAATAAATAGTCTTGTAGTTCCCAAGAGACGCAAAATCACTATAAAAGGATGGGAGAACAAAGGAAAAATAAACAAAAAGAATGAAGAGAAGGGAGGGAATGAGAGAAAAAAGAAGAGTCTTAGGCTTGAACACAGAGTTTATGGAATGAATGGAGTTCTGAACAAACCAATTCCATTCATTATTCCATAAAATAGACCAAAAGAGAGGATGATGGAAGGAATTGAACATGGGATAATTAGAACCCATCATCCAGAGAAGCTCCAAAGAAAAAGGAAGGAAGGGCGCCAAGTTGTTGGACAACCTTGTTAATGTGCGACCACCTCGAGCAAGCTCAAGGTCCGTGAACCAAAACGGCTGTAAGCTTTCAAGCAACCTTCTGAGGGGAAGATATGGAGTTTTAGATCAAGAAATAAAGAGTTTTTCTCTAATTTAGTTATAGTCTTATTTGTATGGAAAGCAGATTGTACAATATCAAAATGTTTTGATATTTGGAATAAATTTTGTCGACTACAAATTAATTGTTTTGAGTTCACGAATCAAATATATTAAATTTTTGCTCAGGTCGTCATTAGCATGAAAGAATAAGTGCCTTGTCTGGGTGGCAAGAGTTCAAATAAATAATTATGTTCTTCCTAAGAACAAAATTCTGTGAAGAATAAGGGCTTAGGATTAGTAAATCGGAAATTAGGAATGGCAAACATTGTTTAAATTCAGTTTAGTTCAGAAAATTAGAAAAATGGTTGGTCACGATGGAACAAAATACTTGGTTGAAATGTAAGTAGACAAGTAGGGGAATAAGTACAAGTCTTGAAGAAATAATACACTTGGGTCAACAAACTTATGAAACTTTGAGAGGAATTAGGAACATCTTCCGGGAAATTCAAGATTGAGAGTCCGTAGGTCCTAGAACTTGTTAGATTATCGATCGAGGCGAAATCTAGGTAAAAATGAAATGACAAGAAGTGATGGAGGCCATCCTTGGCAGTTTGAGCTTTTCTAAGCTTACCCTCAATATATGCTAAAGCATATTCTCTAGTTCCTTAATTTGAGCCAAATAAGCCTTATTTCTTCAATAAACAGCAACTAAAAGCCTAAATTCCCTTCCTTGCAATAACCCTGCAGCAAAGAGCCCAAATTATCCGGGGCCTAGCTCAGAAAAGTTCACGAGAAGAAACAAGTTTGGGGAGAATGATTTCCAAATGTTACGAGGTATGAGGAGAAGAAGTAAAGATGCGTAAATTAATGTAAGGAATAAAAGTTTTTTCGCCTATTTCCTTGATCAATTAAGCTCGTATGGGTGTTTTAACACCTAGTACCCTAATACTAACTGGTATGGGAGTTACTAGCCCAAAGTTCTCTAAGAGTGATAGAAAGCCTAAGAAGACAAAACATTGCACTATTCCCAACTTAGAAAAACAAAAGCAAAAGAGTTCAAGAACAAAGGAATCGTCAATAAAGTGCATATGGAAATTGAAATTCCATAAAAAGAATTCAAAAAGATGAATCAGGCCAAGATTGAAAAGAATCAACAAGTACAAAGAAGAAAAAGGGTGAAAGTTGAAGGCAACAAGTACAGAGAAAAGGTGGAAACTGGGTGATTTGCAACTTAAATTTTTCCCATTATCTACCCAATTACCTAAGCTCAACATTACAAGCCTGGAAGACTCCTATTGATCTTCAAGGTTGAATTTACCTACATTAGTGAGATCGCGATGAAAATAAGCCTATGGGACTTTGACCAACAATCCGCTGAAACTCCTTAAGATTAACTAAATCTTTTCAACATGAAATGAAAAGGGATTGAAGACCGCATTACCACACGTAACAAGACTTGTTGAATAAACCGGCTTAAATAATAGTTCATCAAGAAATTTGGTGATAAGTATACCATTTCTTATTCTTGAATCGAAACTGAAATTTAAAATGATGCTAGTATCTCTTATTTCCAGTTAGAAGGTGGAATAAGAAAGACTGTGGTATGAATCAGAAAAATGTCCTTAAAAATTTTTAAGCTTATTTGTTTGAGGACAAACAATTCTTTCTTTTCTTTGCTTGGGGACAAGCAAAATTTTAAGTTTGGGGGAATTTGATGAGTCCAAAAACTCATTAAATTTTTAATCCATTTTTCTGAACATATTACAAGATAAATGTTGATTTCAGAAATGTGGATATTTTACTCAAATTTAATTCAAGTAGGAAAAAACACGCTATAAGCTCAAATCTCAAGAAAAATCGAAGAAACCAGCCTGTGTTGCACTGAAGTCGCAATCGAAATCGAGTCTCGACAGAAGCTTAGTTGTCATTATTTCTAAGTCACGTATATCAAATTCAGCTTTGAGGAAGAAATAGAAGACCTTAACAAGTGAAGTCGTGACTTGAAGAAAGAGGTTGCGACAAAGGAAATGTGGTCGAGACTAAAGGAAATATCCAAAAGAAGAATCTTCATGTCGAGACACTACCAGCGTCGCGATACACCAACTGAATACAACTGAGGTCGCGATATCACTCCGATGTCGCGACGTGATCCGCCAACAATGAAAGCCACAAGAGAGGTCTTTAAGTAAACGGGTTGCAATCTAGTTTTTAAATGAAAGGCTCCATTTGAGGTCGCATATCGCCTGTGTCACGGCATAAAAATGTGAATCGAGTCTCAACAGAAAAAGTGAAGTTGCAACCACATTAAGAGTTTAAGAACATAAAAGGAGGTCGCAACCTGGAAAGAAGCCAAACAAAATCTTAACAAGAAACTGAAGCTGAAACCATTTAATGATCACAGACCGCAAACGATGTCGTGACTAATTACTAGGTCGCGACCTGAAGCAGAGCGTTAAGAAATTGAAGTCGCGACATCAACTTGAGGTCGCGACCTAGAAAAAAAGAGGAAATTAGGAAATGAGGAAATTGGTTGCAACAAAGAACTGAGGTTGCGACCAGAAGAGAAGAAATGGTCAGCAAAAGAGGTCGCGACATCTCCTTGAGGTCGCAACATAAAATGGAAACCTATGAAAGCAGAAGACCACCAACACAATCGCAACCAAGAAAAAAAAGTCACAACATGAAGTCATCATACAAACAAAAAGGTGGTCGAACCTAAAACCGGGCTGTCGCAACTCGTGGCCAAAAAGAAGAAGACAACGATGTCAATGATACGAAATCGAGGTCGCGACATCAACTCTGGAGAAATATTGAGCAAATGAAGTCATGACTACAAACGAGGTCGCGACCATTGATCCAAGAAGTCATAAGAAAACTGGTCGCAACAAAAGCAACGAAGTCGCGACTGAACTGGAGCAAAGAAGAGAAATCCATGTCGCGACATCAACTTGAGGTTAAGATAGACAATGAGCTAGATTTTTCTTGGGAATTCCACTTTGAACTTTGGGATTCACCAATTTCTTTTACAAAGATAAATAGACCATGTTAGAATAGTAAAGGAGCTTTCGTCTTCACTACCCAGAAAAAGGGGAAAGGAGAGGAACTCAGTGTATAGTTTAGAGTAGATTTTTATTTTCTTTTCTTTATTTTTATTTTTAGTTTATTTCTGGTTTTGAATCAAACCGCGCAGACAGTAGAGCTGATTTTATTTTTTTCTCGTTATTTTTCTTAGAATTATCATCAAAATTTATGAAATCTAGATAAATTTCGAATTCATTTCTTCTCGCGATTGTAATTACAAAGTATTAAATGTGATCGGTGCTCCATTTAATTGCACACAGACCGAGTACATCATCGGATTCGACCTACATTTAGCTGCATTCTTCCGCACAATTATGGAGAATTAATTCGCTCTAGCTTTACTTAATTGGGTGTCGTTTTTTGAATGGATGTCCCACAGTAGCATCGAATAGCCGTTATGAATCGATCCCGGGCCCGATTTCCCGTGATGCCCTCCTCGCGTGACAATGTGAGTCGAGATCTCTGAGAGCTAAGAAAATTCTTTTCCGGGTATGCGACTACCATTGATGAACCGCCGAGCTCGAGAGTTCATTCCTAATAAATCCTACATTCGCTCATAATTGAAGTTGAGGTGTATTTAACAATATAAATAATCGAGTTCACTCTTAATCTTAAAGGTAAGTCTTAACCCGTGTTAGCCGAGATCTAATCAAGGGAAAGGGACAAACCTACGTATCCGGAGGTCGAGCCACCAATTAAGTGGTAGAAACTTTGCTAAAACTCGAGAAGGAAATGCAAAAGGTCCGCTTCGGCCAATGTGAAATGGGTGTGAAGTATTGAGAAAGAAAAATACCCATCTTGCAAGAGAATTTGAATACGGTGTAAATGGTTTGATCTTGTCTTCGAGAGAAGCAAGGGTATCCAACTGGTGGATATGGAGAAATCCAATTCCAACAATGAGGAAATCTTGGACAAAACCGCATCCATACAATGTAATATATTAAATGGTTTAGTGTTGAATTGACTGCTTCATTGTATTTCATCGAGAGTTTTCGCTTCTCATGTGAAACCGATTCAATCCATTCTTATAGTTAAGCAATTTATTTTTTATTCATTTACTTTTTATTTTAGACATCTTAGTTTGATAATATTCATTAGTCTATGATCTTTAATTTTTTTTTTTTCTGTAGTTTTGATAAACCTTTCACTATGCGCTCTAGTCCAAATAGTATGGAAATTTAGTAGTCAGTAGTTGATCTTAATTTGTCACAATCTCTCGGGAATGATACTCGACTTACATTCATTTTACTACTTGTATGACTCAGGTACTTGCAAAGGTCATAAGATTGACCCTTATTTTTAAATCATGAACATTAAGAAAAAGTTATTTTATCAAGCAAATTTATCCAAAGTGACAGATGCAAGAGAAGTGTAAGGATCTTGTAATTATGTTAATTTGAGGGGTTTTTAGTCTATGTAGAAAAAGGCAAACAACTAGTTCCTACTCTTGTTTCTCTTACAGTGTTGTTCTGGATTTAAACAGTGGTCATTGTGTCCTCAGACAAACAAAAGTCTAATACATAGATCATTTCTGCGCATAAATAATGAATGACACAAACAACACAATTCATTTACTCATATCCATGCATCCAAAACAAATCACTTATTCAAGAATCGTGGACAAACTGGGCATTTCACCAATGCATAAGTTTTGATTGCAAACTTATTGAAAACCACAACACAATTCATTAATTCGGAATAACACATCACAAAACATTTTTAATGAACTTCTATGAATTAGAATTCATTATGATGAAGAAATACAATGAAGAAAAGAAAAGATACAATTAATTCTGAATCAAAACCAGAGAGAAAAGTCTCTATTCCTTGATCTAACACCCCATGTCTTATCTAAAAAGCTTCCTCCTGGCGTTTAGTGAAGCCTCGCTTTATCGGGCTCCTTGATCATGGATGCAGGAAGAAAGGGCTACAAGGTTAGAGGAAGATCTCTCATTGTGTTGATATTAGAACCAACCCACTAATGTGGGCTCATCCCTGCCTCCTCTATCTTAGTTCCTTTGGATGATGGGAATCTTGGTTAACCCTTCTTCCAATTCCCTTCCCATCATCCATCCCTTCACTGGTAGTGCTTCATTTGGAATCATGACTGGAATTGGTTTGCATTCCGACTCCATTCACTCCATATGCTTTGCATTTGCACCTTTGGAACTCATCTATTTCCTCATCCTCCTTTTTCTTCATTTTCATTGTTTATTCTATCTGGGTTCTCCCATCCTTTATAGGTGACTTGGCCCTTGTGGAATGTAAGAAGTCTCTAAATCTCTCTTTAATATTCCCAATAAAGAATTCAAGTAAAATTGTCAGGATCAAAGCGCTCTAGGCTATTTCCAATAAGAGATTTTAGAGAAAATGAGGAATCCTTAAGGAAGTTCAACAAGTTTTGGAGAAGCATTGGAATATCTTTGAATTCCCATTTCAAAATATGCACCTCAATTGGTTCCTCCTAACTCTGGGTCGGGTTTCGTCCCGTATTCATAACAGCCCCCGCTGAGGTTCCAGAACCTCCTCTATTCCTTGGCGATGTTCACTCATGAGTTCACACTATTCATTTAGGTCCCATTAGGGATTTGGTTAATCACATGGTGAGAGAATTAGGAATCGTCTGCTCTAGGGTTTTGGTAGCGTCAAGAGAGAAAAGAAGGTGGAAAGTTGGGTGAATATGCACTGGATTGGAGTTTTGGATGAAAATTGGCTATTCGCCACTTTTATGACTAATGGGTCATGGTCATTGGCTTGATGTCGCGATATTAATGCCTAAGTTACAACACCAATTGCTACACTAAATCTTCCATTTAAAGTTGTGACGCCCAATTCAAAAGGTTCAAAACCTTTATTTATTTCATTTTAGCAAATTCTAGTCTCGACCTACTTAAGTTTTGTCGCGACTTGAAATGTGGTCCTGACTAAAAAACTAGCGTTGCGACTTATTTCTTCCTTTATTCAGTTTTCCTTGGTCGCTACCTAAATTCTCTAATGTCGCGATATTGGGCTTTATCTCAGTCTTTTAGAACTCACATACTTTGTTGAGACCTAAAAGCATGAGTCACAACACTAAATTCAAACAATAATTGTTGCGACCCTAAAAGTGGTCGTGGCCAATAAAGTATGTCACAACATGAGAAATTTTTCTAGTCTTCAAGATTATTTCAAATTCATAAAAGACTAAATCAATAGACCAAATTCCAACAAACACCAATAATCAACCTTCATCATTCAAATCGCAAATAAATAAACTCATGAAGTACTGAGACAGAATGAAAAAACTCCCCCAAACTTCAATCATTTATTCTCCCAAAACAATTAATATTTAATAGAGGGTATGGTACTTCCCCTTGTAGTTCATTTCTGCATATTCCATATGAGAAATCCTTAGATCCTTCCACTTTTCTCTTACAGCTTCAATGCCCTGGAATTTAAACAACACATAAAACAAATAGAATCAAAATTAGCTATTTGAACTCATTACAAACAAATAGAATAAAACTAAAATAGTAAAAATAAAAGTCAAATGCTAAAAATAGAATGAAAAACTCATTGTGTTGCCTCCCAAGCAGCTGCTCAATTTTTAGTCTTTAGCTGGACTTGCTGCTATGAATTTCTTGTTTCAGCAATTTTCTTCCACTCAGAACTAGGAATCAATCATATTTCTTCCAAGATATTGCTTTAATCGTTGACCATTTACTTTAAACTCTTCTCCATTATTGGTTTTCAATGTCACTACTCCCAAAGGTTGTACTTGACACCACCGTATAAGGCCACCTAATTTTGATTTAGCCGAAAGCCTTTTCTAGAGTTAAATAATGTGACTGATTTCCGCCTCACCTCCTCCAAAAATCTTTTGATCATGTCATTTCTTTATCTTATCCTTATAAATTCTGGCATTATCATAAGCTTCATTTCTCAGCTCTTCCAATTCATTCAGCTGGAGTAGTCTTTCTTCCTTAGCAGCTTTGAACTCAAAATTCAACTTCTTGATGGCCCACATAGCCTTGTATTCCAATTCAAGAGGTAGGTGACAAGGTTTACCAAAAACAAGTCTGTATGGGGACATTCCAATGGGAGTTTTATATGCAGTTCTGTAAGCCCACAATGCATCATCAAGCCTTAAAGACCAATCCTTTCTGCTGGAACTCACAGTCTTTTCGAGAATTTTCTTTATCTCCCTGTTGGAAATTTCAGCTTGCCCATTTGTTTGAGGATGATAAGCCAAACTCATTATGTGTTTTATTCCATATCTGTTCATGAGTTTCTCAAAATACTTTGTTTGCAAAAATGGCTTCCTCCATCACTAATAATAGTCCCGTGTCCTAAACTGGCCAAGATATTTCTTTCGGTAAGAACTTACAACAAGATAGCATCACCTTGGGACAAGTTGTTGCTTCCACTCCATTTGGATACATAATCCACAAATTAGAGTATGTATATATTTCCAAAGAAGATGGAAAAGACCCTATGAAGCCTATTCCCCATACATCAAATAATTGCACCACCAGATACTAAGGTAGGCATTTCATGCCTTTTGTTGTTATTTCCCATTCTTTAGCACTGATCACAAATCTTCACCCATTCAAAACAATCCTTGAAAATAGTTGGCCAAAAAAACCTGATTGGAGAATTTTGTGGGATGTTTTGTCTCCTACGAAGTGTCCTCCATAAGGTGATGCATTACATTCTTGTAAAATTTTTCCTTGTTCACTTTATGGTACACACCTTCTGATGATCATATCAGCTCCTCTTTTGAATAATAGTGGGTCATCCAAATGTAAAACCTGCTATCAGTCCTTAATTTCTTCCTCTGCTAATAGCTAAATTCTGGTGGCATCACTTCACAAGCTAGAAAGTTCACAATATCAGCATACCAAGGTAATTGGAATGACAACTGAAATAACTGCTCATCTGGAAAATTTTTGCTATTTCCTTTTCTTCTTCTTTCACAATAGTTTTTTTCAACCTTGACAAGGATCGCCTATCACATTGTCACAAATTTTCTTATCCTTGATCTCCGCATCACCCGTAGTAACAAAACCCATCTGATCAATCTTGACTTAGCTTCTTTCTTGGCCATCAAATATTTGATTGCAGCATGATCATTATGGATAATGACGTGGGACCCCAATATATATGGCCTGAACTTTTCACATGCAAATACCATAGCCAGCATCTCTTTTTCAATAGTCGAGTAATTCTCTTGAGCTTCATTGAATGTTTTGCTAGAATAGTATATGGACCTAAACACTTTGTCATCTTTCTGTCCTAATACAGCTCCCATTGAATAGTCACTGGCATCGCACATAATCTCAAATTCTTTATTCCAGTCTAGTTTAGCCATGATAAGAGCTTCAACTAATCGGGATTTGATCTCCTCAAATGAATTTCTTCGGCGCATAACTCATCAAATTAAACTCGCATCCTTCTCCAAATTCATAACAATGGTCTTGCTATTTTGAGAAGTTCTAATAAATCTTCTATAAAAGTCAATATGTCCTAAGAAATCATGGCCCCTTGACCGTTGTTGGTGGTAAGAGTCTTGATAATGAAACCTTGCTTGGCCCACTTCCAAATTCTCGTCATAAATTCTATGCCCAAGTACAATCCCTTCTGTTACCATGAAATGGAATTTTTCCCGATTCAAAGCTAGGTTCTTGTCTTGGCATCTATGAAGTACTGTCCCCAAGTTCTGTAAACAATGTTCAAAACTGGATCCATAAACTGTGAAGTCATCCATGAATATCTCCATAACCTCCTTTGCTAAATCTGAGAACATAGACATCATGCATCTTTGGAAAATAGCAGGAGCATTACATAACCCAAATGGCATTCTTCTAAAAGCAAAAGTACCATAAGGGCATGTAAAATTAGTTTTCTCCTGGTCCTCAGGTGCAATAGCAATTTGGTTATATCCTGAATATCCATCAAGAAAACAGAAGTGAGGATGTCCTACTAACCTATCTAACATCTTACCAATGAAAGGCAAAGGAAAATGATCTTTCCCCGGTTGCGTGATTCAATTTTTCTCGTAATCTATACACACCTCCATTTTGCCGTCGCTTCTTGTAGGAGCCGGGCCATTTCTTTCATTTTATCACAATGAATCCACCTTCTTAGGGGAACTACATGAACTCGGGCTCACCGGGACCGTGCCAAGAGGGTTCCTGATCAACAATATTTATACTAACCATCTCTACTGCCTTAGCAAAGCTACTGCAAAGATAGCGGCTCCAAGATCGAACACGTGGACAGGTTTGCCTCTTTATAAATGATTTTGTAATGATTCATACTGTAGGTTTTTGTTTGGATTTTGGATTTGTATAAAAATAGTGGTCATTGCTTACTTTATGCTAATCGAAGGTAATTTGAAATAAGATGTAAAAAGAAGTCCTTGAAGTTTTGGGCCACTAGTTTGGTATGATAGGGGTTGCAAAGGTGTCCCCAAGCTATTTCTCGCACAGGAAGATGACCTATAGTCATTTCCAAAACCGATCTTTTTAACTTTAAAACTAACCCTGGGCATCATTTTTGAAACATAGTATTTGATCGAGCATTCAATGTTCCGGGTTGAAATTTTAAGATTTAACCTACTTCCAATGGCTCAGAATGATAACTAATGGATGTCGTTGTATCTAACACTAAGAATACATCAACCCTAAAGCTTGCCAAGTATTACCAAAGAAAGTACATCAAATAGCTTTTAAACTAGTTTTGAAAGTTTGAAACATAACTACTCAAAAGACTCAGCTTCGTGAAATATAGAGGATCACCCGTAAAACATATCAACCCATTTTAGCAACCCTCCTCTTCAAGGTTTAGAGGCTTGGCTAAAACATCCTTTGAGTTGTCATCCTCAAAGGGTGTGTTTGGTTGCTCAAAGTGAGAGAAAGAGAGAGAGAAGAGAAAGTGAAGGCCAAAAAATACGTGGGCTCGTGACTGAAATGCTTCGAATTAAAAGTTAGGTTACAAATTGTTCAAAAAATGGCTTATATAGCCTTACAAATAGGTGAAATACCAATCTAACCTAACTAGTATAATTACAGTGAGGGTAGAAATGAAATTAACCAAAAACGGGGTCATTTGTACACAAAAAAAAAGGGAATAGGGATTTTCTACTAGGAGAGGCCTCGCCATAGCGAAATTTAGCTACTGTAGCAAAATTGCTATGTAGCAAAATTTCCTACAAGTAGCGAAATTTATGTAGCTTAAAATTTCACAAGTAAAGAGGCAAAATTTTCTCTTGTAGCGAATTCCTCGCTATTCTCGTTCAATTTCTTTACTCCTGGCTTAATGCAATCGAAGATAAATCATAAGGAACTCGATGTAACCAGTTCAACTTCGATATGCCCATTGACATGATAGAATAGGCCTCAAACCCGCAAAACTACCACAAACAACCTCGAAATACAATCATTAGTACCAAAGGGACCTGCATGTGTCAATCAGTTTAACTAATATGATTAGTACACAAAACGTGCTTAGAACCTATCTTAAATAGGGTTCAAAATAGCACTTTTTGGGCACTAATCACTCACCCAAGGACTGGCTCCTCGATATTGTATAACAACTCGATTTAGTCATTTCCAGTAATTTTCTTACATCTTTCATAATAGGGTTCAGCCTCCTTTGGTGTTCAACTAATGTTTTTGCATCATCATTCAGCAAGATTTTGTGCATGCAAATAGAAGGACTGATACCCTTTAGATCTTCAATTGACCAGGCAATAGCCTCTTTGTATTTCTTCAAAATTTAAAAGTGAATTTTGTTCTTCATTTTCAACAATTTAGCTTATATGATTACGGTTTCCCTTTTCCTCAAGGTTCTAAGAAAGCATACTTCAGATGACTGGGCAATTCTTTCAAAAATAACCCTTTTGCACTAGTCTCTTGTTTAGTAACTTTCTTTTCCTGGCTGCTTGAAGTTTCTTGATTGTTTTCATTCAAACTCAAGATTCTTTCCCTATTTTGCAAACTGGAATGCAGTAGTTCACAATCAACACTCTCAATATACTAGAAATTCATCTCATTTTTACGGATAGAATGTTGAAGGTCATAACTGCAGATCAAGTCAAAATCGATGTAATCCATCAAGTATCTACAAAGATTACAATTTTATGTATCAACATCGAGTGTGTCAAGCTTTGTCTGCTGAAGTGCACGCCTATTCCCCTACCCTCGTGGTTTACCACCGGCGAGTCTAAAACTCATTAGGTTTTTAATACATTTTTCCGAGTTTATTATGAGATAAAATGTCGATTTGTTTTCGTAAAAGTAGATAATTGATTCAAATTTCATTTTTGCGTAAAAAATACAAAGAGAAGTTCAAATCTTAGCAAAATCGAAGAAATCAGCTCGTAGGCGTAACTGAGGTCAACCGAAAATTTAAGTCGCGACATGATGAGCTTAAAAGTCATCTATTTTTAGTCCATTTTTCTGCTTAATTTTCATATCAAAAGAGACAATTACTTTGCATAAATATGAAGAAACTCACCCATTTGTTATTAGCAGGTAGAATGGAAGAAAGAAGAAAAAGCAAAGAAAAATGCAGAAATAAGTGGAATAAAAGTACCACTGGCGTGAGCGTAAATGAAAAGAACCGGTTGAGCCATCGACGCAGTTTGTGGGTCTCGCATACCCGCTCAAGTCGTGACATCAGAAAGTGGGAAGGGAATTTGATGGGTCGGGCCGCGCAGTAGAAACATGTCTGTGGGCAAAATCAAGGAGGAGCATAAATTAAAGGAATGATGTCACACAAAACCGAGAGGTCGCGACATCAAACAACCAAAGGCGCTTCATAAAGAAGATTGGCGATGTCGCGACATGAAAAACCGAGGTCGACATCGCGACAACCGCTGGAAGCGCGCAGGAGACTTCGAGCCCATGTCGCTGATTAACATCCCGATGTCGCGACATCAGGAACAACCATTGAAGACTGCAGGGACTTAGAATGGATGTCGCGACAAGGCCATGATGTCGCCACATCGCCAATGCATCAATCAAACTCTAAAGCATAGCGTGGTGTCGTGACAACATGAACGACCAGGCCATAGGATGCGTAACTTTAAGTCAATGTCGCACATGAGTTCAATGTCGCATAAGAGAACCGAGTACGCAACTAGAGCAAATTTGGGTCAGCTACTCCGAAATCCACTAAAGATGTTATATTGGGATTAGGGCCCAACTGAAACCCTATAAATACGCAGCCTTACCTGTAATAGTAAAAAAAGCCTGGAGGCGATCAAAGGAGAGATCCGTAGCCTAGGCTTCACTTTTATTTTCTTTCTTTTCTTTTCTTTTCTTTCTTTTCTTTTCTTTTCTTTATTTTTGAGCAGATGTTTGTTTCGTGATTTTTTCGCTTTATTATTTTTCCGTGATCTGAATGTTATCGCTTTAATTAAGCCGAATGCGACCAATTTTTCAAATTACACCGAATGCATCGAAGTCCGCATAAATTTCGGGATTCGATTATTTCGCCAATTGCGCTTATTCTCTTTTGATCGTATGATGGTCATTCCCGTGGTGATTTTAAGAATTGAGAAACCATCATCTAGTAAACGCTAGAATAATTGATCTTCCCGAGTAAATTTATGACTTCGCTCATTTCGCCTGCGAATTTACTTTATTATGGTTTATTGATTTTAATCTGAATATCGCCACTATACCCATTAAGAATTGCGCATTAATTGACATTTCATGAGGTCCTCCGAGTTATACAGGAAGATAACTCGGAGTACGTATACTTTCAAGGTATACTAACCCGTCATTAGGATCCTTCAAGGCTTGAAGTTCACTTAGATAAATCCTCTCTCACTTGAAATCAAGAACGAAAGGAAACGACTTATCTATTTAAACAAGGTGATTTCAATTCTCAATTCCTGATAGTGAGGCTAATCCCGTGTTAGCTGAGATCTAATCAAGGAAAGGTTGATCTATTTTAATTTCGAGGAAGAGTAATTTGGAAGTTGTGTATCCTTGCTTGACCGATAACTTGGGAGCTAATGTGTACAGTCCATAAAATGGGTATGAAGTATTGGAAAGAAAATATCCAAATTTTAAGTAAAGTTCTTACAAAGAAGTTTTCTGCCCTGTGACCAGAGAATCAAAGAAGAAGGAGATAACGAAACGGAGCGTGGGAGAGATCTCAAATGCACTACAATTGCCTCGGGATGAGATTTTGAACTTGAGATAATCAAGAAATTAATCAGTATGGAATCACAGGAATTGATCGCTCACTATAACTGCTTTCTCTTGATGTGCCTCTCCTACGATAACCTGCTCAAGATTCATTTCTTTGCAGGGAATTTATTTTTCATTTGCTTTCTTTCAAATTTCTTTATTTGAATGTTCATTTCTCCGTGAACTAGTTAATTTCAAATTTCATGCCAAGTACCCATATCAATTTATGGTCCAAATAGTATTAATCTTCGAAAGAGTCGTGGCATGATGAAAATTCTGAGATCTCCGTGGGATCGATATCCGACTTAAATCCACTTTATTACTTGGTCAACGTACGGTGGTAATTTCGCATCAAAACCAATAAATTAAATCGTTCTACTCTAAGAGATTTTTGGTTATGTTAGTATGATGTCAACAAGTTGATGGCACTGTTGCCTGGGATTAGTTAATATTCCTTTGGTAATAGTTTCATAAATTTGTTTATGTATTTTGGTCACAACAAGTTTTATACGATTTTGTCGGGATTAGATAGTAGTCCTTCGATAATGTTATAATCTTGCATGCATAATTCACGCATAAATGTAAACAATGTGTTTTGTCTAAGCACAAGTTTTATGGCGCTTTTGCCGTGGGATCGTAAAGGTTTTAGTAATCATTATTCAGACAAAAGAAGTAAATACTAATTAATACTTTAAGAAAAAGAACAAAAATAGCTGCTTCAAGCAGTTGACTCTTTAGCCACTCGACCTTAACAAACCAAATTGAAAATATTTGCTGACCGTGACTAACTCGTTATCAGTTGGGGTATGTTTTGTTTCAGAACAAAAGTTTAATGCATAATGTAAATGTATCACTGATCTCGATTCCAAAGCAGATACAGATCAGAGAAAACACTTCGGCTCGAGGAACGATAAAGAAGGCAAGAAACTCCACCATGGCACGAAAGATGTGAAATGCACGACGAGCATAGAGAAGCAAATGTAAGACCTCCAATCACAGACATACAATGGAAGACCTTTCGAGACCAATTATTCAGATGAATATCATGATCGTGACAACCCGCAGCTTGAGAGGCCAATAATTTGAACCTGCCGCACTAATCACAATGGTTCAAAGAAAGACGCCCATCGGCCATCCCACTCGAGGACCCAACCAACATCCGGGAAGATTTCTCAGATGGCTAATACAAAGAAAGCAATGGGGTTAGACTCGGGCGTCATTAAACCGCATCCTGCTCTCATTCTCTAAGGGATACAAAGAATACATGGTGCGAGCCTTTACCATATGGGTCTGTCGACAGCTGGGGAGGAGCGACAGAGGCCTACTTATGTAGATTCTTTCCACCGTCACTCACCTCCGAGAGAAGGAGAGAGATCATAGTGTTCCAACAGGGAGAAGATGAAAGTCTCTACGTGGCTTGGGAAAGATTCAAGCGGTTGCTGAAAAGATGTCCAATGCATGGGATAGACTTGAAGACTCAAATGGACATTGTATATCATGCCTTAAATGATATATCAAAAGGAATCATTGATGCTTCATGCTGCGGAGCATTCAAACGTAGTGCGCCGAGGAGGCAAGGGATCCGATCGAGACTCGGCTAAATGCAATATGAAAAACTCCTTCAGTTTTCAAGAGGAAACAACAGAGGAAAGGGGATTCCTGGAGCTGAGGAAGATGTGATGCCCATGGAGGCCGTTGACGCCATTACGATCGAATGGACAAGTAAGAAAAAGAAGACATACACCGCCCACGCAGATAGAGCAAATGAAAGAGAATGATGAAGGGAAGTGTCGAGGAGAGCAAAGAGATGAACAATTTTATGATGTCGAGAGGCTGGCATTCGTGAGCCAAGAAACTACCATTTCCAAACCCAATACTAACCTACCAACACATTATCATCCGGATCGAGGAACCATGAGAACTTCGGGAGGGGCTCACGCGCCCAAGGCATGTAACTCCTACAGGCTATCAACAAATACCAAGATCAAAGAAGAATAGAAGCAAGGAAACAAATTACGAACAAATACCAAGGTCGTGAGGAGGGCCCTATCTTTCAAGAACAGAGTCGCAGCCTACGGGGATAATAAGAAATTGTTGAACCCCTCCATGAACGTAAGTTCGCAGAATCAGAGCAACTTACCAATTTTCAAGTTTTCCGTAACACTACCACTACCTTAAAAACCTAGAGACTCAGCAGGGCAACCGGCCCTAACCCCGCAGAGCGAAGAAAGATGCCTTCCTAAGCGACACCAAGAAATCCTAAAGATCGCAGATAGTCAGGCAAATGAGGAGTGGGAAGGAGTTAGATGATGAAAGAAAAAAATGACAAAGAACGAGGAAAAGACAAACTTAAAAGGAATAATTAATCGGAGAAAAGAAGGAAAGAGTGGACCGGTAAGGACATCCATGGCTCTAGACTGGGCAGTTGCCTTCCACTGGATCGTTAAATCAAAATAAGAGCAATTTGGTTAAGTTTTTGAAAACCTGTAAGCCAGAACCGCATGCCCTTTACCGAAGTAGTGACCCAGATGCCACTCTACGCAAAATTCCTTAAAGACATTCTGAGCAAGAAGAGAAAGATCATAGAAGAAGGGATTGTGAATCTCAATCGCTACTGCGTTGCTGATGAAAAAAGAATCATTTAAAAGATGAAAGATCCGTGGAGTTTTACAATTCCTCGTATAATAGAAGGAGTTGAAATCCGTAAAGCTCTCTCGTGACTCCGTGAGCTAGTATCAACTCGATGCCTCTTTCTCGTTGCCAAACAATTAAGTTTGGGGAGTTACTCCTACCACCATTACTCTTCAAAATGGCGACAGATCGATGGTAAACCTATGAGTCTTGGAAGATGTGCTGGTCACTGTTGGGAAATTTGTCTTTCCAAAGGATTTCACTAGCTCTAGACATGAAGGAAGCACCACAGTACCCTTATGTCAAGACCATTCTTTAGCTACCGGAGCCGCTTCGATCGATATGCAAAAAGGAGTTCTCACTCGAGGGTTGAGAAGAAGCCGCTGCCAACTGATCCAGGCATATGCATATAGACATAGACAAAGAAATTTCAATGTAGTTGATGGTCTATGTAACCTCAACCCCGATGTTCAAAATGATTGTAATGATCAAATTTTATCAATGAAAAAGAGATGAATTTCCAAAGATATCATGATGATTAATTGATTATTCATACAACTGCCATTCTATAGAAACCGTGATGAGCATGACGCAGTAGAAGAGATGAACAAGAGGGAAGTAATGAAAGAGGAAATTCAACAAGAAACCAAAGGAAGAAGGCTTGTGTCATGAACCTGCCAAGTCATTCAAGTATGTTTACTTAGGAACCACCCGCAGAAAACCAATGATTATCTCTGCTAGACTGAGTGATGAGGAGGAACAGCAATTACTGTAGATCTTGAAGAAACATAAAGAGTCTATAGCTTAGTCCATTGAAGAATTGAAGGGTATCAATCCATCTATTTGCATGCACAAAATTTCGTCGGGAAGAAACTTCGCACAATCAGAACATCAAAGGAGACTAAATCCAGAATGGCGAAGTAGCCAAGAGAAAGAGGTACTAAATTGCTGAATGCTGGTTTCATCTATGCAATCTCAGATAGTCCTTGGGTGAGTCCAGTCCATGTGGTTCCAAAGAAGGGTGGATTTACTGTGATCCGCAATGAGAAAAATGAATTGATTCCAACATGACAAAGGATGTGATGGAGGGTATGACATTACATGAAGTTGAATGCAAGAAACTTAAAAGATCATTTCCTTGCCATTCATTGATCGATAAGTTGGACAGTTAAAGGCACACCCCTACTTTGTTTTCCTGGATGGGTACTGATACAATCGTATCGCGAATCGCACCGAGGATCAAGAGAAGACCATTCACATGCCCCTGGTACCTTTGCCTTCGTAAGGATGCTATCTGGGCTATGTAATGCCCACTACATTCCGCAGGGGTGTACGATGTCTATATTCGACGGTTGAAGAAGTGATGGAAATTTTCATGGATGACTTCACTGTGTATGGATCCAACTTTGATCAATGTTTAAACAACTGAAACAAGACTTCAAAGATGCCAAGACAAAACAGCTTAGCATTGAATTGGGAAAATGCCATTTTATTGATGGAAGGTATTGTTCTTGGGCATAAAATTTCTGCTACTGGACTAGAAGTAGACCAATCCAAGGTATCCATTATCAAAACTCTTGCACAACCTACTCGCGCAAAGGAGTAAGCAGCTTGGGGCATGCTGGATTTACAGAGATTCATCAAAGACTTTTCAAAATAGCTAGACCACTATGACATCGAAAGATACGAGGTTCAATTTCTCATGACTCGCAAGGATGCTTTTAGAAGAAATCAAAATCGATTGGTATAAGCACCTATAATGGTTGCACCATAATGACTGTGGATTTGAAATAATGTGTGATGCTAGTGATTTTGCCAAGGAGCTGGTTGGGCAAGAAAAGAAAGAATATTCGTACATATACTATGCTAGTAAACCAATGAAGCACAAGAGAACTACTCAACAACTGAAAAGGAGATGCTAGCTATAGTATTTGCTTGTGAAAAATTTAGGCAATACATTTTAGGATCCCATGTGGTGATTCACACTGATCATGCAGCAATCAAATACTTGATGTCAAAAAGGGAAGCTGCCAAGATTGATATGGGTGCTATCAAGGTGTGGAGTTTGATTTGAAATCAAGGATAAAGGGAAGTGACAATGCATATTGATCACTTGTCAAGAGTAGAAAGAAGCACAGAAGAGGAGGAGAAGGTAATATTAACAGAGAATTTCCCAGATGAGCAATCATGTTACTTCACAACTTCCAGTGTATGCCGACATTTGTGAACTATTTATTTGTGGAGTAGTTCCTTCTCGAATTCACTTCCCAAATGTAAGAGGAAACTCGTAATCGACAATGTAATATATTTGGGATGATCCACTTTATTTAAAAGAGCTGATATGATAATAAGAAAATGTGTGCGAAAATTAATATGAAAAATTTCGATGAATGCCATGCATCACCTTATGGAGGACACTTTCAAGAGAAGAATTTACAAAATACTCCAATCCGATTTTATCGCCCACGCTTCGTAGATTGTACTGAATGGGTCAAGTTATGTGACAGATGCCAGAAGATTGGAAATATCAGCAGCAAAAATGAAATGCCCCTAAGAAGTATTATGGTGGTGCAATTATTTGATGTATGGGGATGGATTTTTGAGGACTATTCTCAATTAATATTCGAATCGTACATACCGCCAGCGCTGATTACGTTTCCAAATGGGTGGAGGCAAAGGGCTTGTTCTAGAAATGATGCTATTACGCTTATGAGCTTCTTGCAAAGAACATTTTGAGCGTATTTGGAACACCCGTGACTATCATCATGATGGGGGAAGCCATTTGCAACAAGAGATTGCAAACTCAAGGAGCAGTGCATGGGATCAAATATAATGAGTCTGGGGTCAGATCATCCCTGCACTAATGGACAAGGTAAATTTCCAACATGGAGATTAAAGAATACTTGAAAGTGCAAGAGTCCAAACAGAAGGATTGGTCTTCCAAACTTGATGATGCAATCAGCTTACAGATCAGATAAGATTCCCATTGAATGTCCCCATACAGAATTGTATTCGGAAACCATGTCACCTACTCGAATTAGAATACAAGGTAAATGTGGGCCATCAAGAAGTTGAACTTCATTTCAAACTCCGCAAAGGAAGAGAGAGATTGTTACAACTATCTGAATTGGAAGAACTGAGAAATGAAGCATATGATAATGCTACCATCTACAAGGATAAGACAAAGAAATGGCATGATCAAAGGATCCTAAGGAAGGAGTTCAGAGCAGGGGAAAAAGTTCTACTGTTTAATTCTAGACTGAAGTTGTTTCCAGGGAAGTTAAAATCCAAATGGGGTGGACCATACACAGTGGTGTCAAGCAATACATTTGGAGCAGTGACATTAAGAGCAGATACTGGAGAAGAATTCCGAGTAAATGGACAAAGACTTAAGCACTATTTAAGCAGAGAGGAAGGAATGAAAGAGCTTCGGCAGGATCTCTAAAAAGAAGAAGGAACACAACAACAAGTCCAGCTAAGGACTCAAAACTGAGAGCTGATGGGAGGCAACCCATAGGAAATCTGAATTTCTAATTTTCTATATGGATTTAGTTAGAATTCAGACGATTTATTAGCAATTAATACGTGACTTTGTTTTAGTTTGATGTAACTGACTGGCAAAGACAGTCATGTGTGAGCAAAAATGCAAGGAAGGAGGGAAGAGCAATTGCTGGATAACTTCAACAACTCACATGGAGGAATACAGGAAAAAGGGAAGCATTTTTTTCTCCCTATATAAATTCTATAGAAAGTGAATTTAGTACATGTATGAATTGGGTCAGGTGAAATTGATTCATGTGATGTTGAAGAGTTTAGAGTATCTAAGGAATGAAAGACTCTATGAACATTGAGCTTTAAGGCTGAAGTCGCGACAAGAGAACTTCCTTTAAAAAGAAGTTGTCGCGACATCATAACACATAGAGGACATATATGCTTTCACAACCAAGGGATGGCTTGTCCCAACAAGGGTTGAGAAGGTCGCGAAAAATTATCTTGATGTCGCGACAAATTAGGAAATGTTGCCAATTGAAATTTTCAAGGGCTGCTCCTAATGACAACATCTGTTTTAAGGTGGCATTAAAGTCACGACATGTGGAAATAAATGCAATAATCATTAGAGCTCATAAATCTTGATTGAATTGCAACGGCTATAATTTGTTCCCAATTTTCACTCTCCATTCCGTAACTCACTATCTCTCTCTCCTCTAATTTTAAAAACTCCTCAAAACCCTAGGTCCCAAAATCTTCAGAAATTTTCCTTCTTCTCAAATGGCCAAACCATCAAACCTCAACCCTAACCAAGAAGAATTCATGGAGAAAAATGTGCAATCAGAAGAAGAGAATCGAAGTGAAGAATGTACTTGTTAACACCCGCAGAGGTAATGTAGGGACCAATAGCCCCGAGGAAAGCAATCGAAAAGGGGAAGAAAAATAGGCATAAGAGAAAATCGGCATTTTGTGTCAGAGGAAGCCTACTCAAACTGGAGGAAACACTATGCCGGAAAGGGGTTTGTAGCAGAAAGACGATTCAAAAACCCTATCGCCCCTTTCAAGGAAATGATAAAGAAAAGAGGTTGGGAAACCCTCTGCGCACATCAAAGAGCAGGTATGCAAGAAGAGGTAAGGAGTTCACTCAAATTTGTAGGAGAAAGGACACATCAGATACGCGAGGAGTGGTGCCATGATGACAATGTTAACCAAGTTTATGAAATGGCAGTGACACAAGCATGGGTCAAAATTCAAAAGCTCCTAGAAACCTGCATTTGAAGAAGATATAAAACCCACCGACGGGAAGGCCTAACTGAGTGAGAGGAGGACCAAACCCCGAATTGTGGTGCTTCCCACCGAGGAGGCTAAGGTATGGTTCTATTTCCTAGCCTCTCGTTTGGTTCCAACCGACACCCGAAAGAAAAGAGGGAACAGAGGCACATGCACTATTCAAGGGATATAAGATCAATATAGGGACAATAATAGAAAATTCGAGAATGAGGTACCACTTAAGGAAACAAAAGAGGAGGATCCTCACCCAAAGAACAGCCATAATCTTGTGTTTGAAGGTCGGAGGAGAGGGGATTGGGAAGTGTAAGAAGAAGTTCCTTACCGACATCACCACTCTTATCGGCTGTGGAGTGAGAAAGACCAAAAACCGTAAGAAAAGGTACTTGTTAAACAGGAGAAGAAGTCTAACCGCAAGAGAAAAGAAGTGAACACGTAAGCTCCTCCCGATGTTAATAATTTCCCACAGTATTAATCGGCAGGCGTGATGAAAGAAGCCTAAGATTTCTTCTTCCCTCAGCTTAGTTCTCCTCCATGGCAAGGTGGTAGAACATTCAAAGAAAGTGGAGAAAGTTCTAGGGGAACACAAGAGAACTACAGTAATCATGGAAATGCTCTTCCATGCAAAACAAGATGGAGGCAAGGGAAAAGGAGTGGAGGTTGCAACAAGAGTTCAGGGAGGAAGTCTATGAAAAAGAACTAAAAAGAAGAGATCAAGAATGGGAAGAAGAATCTGCAAGAGAATATAAGAAAGGTCAGTCAGTTGCAAAAAAGGGAACAGGAATGGGAAGCAAAGCTGAAAAGGAAGGAAGAACAGATGAAGGAGGTACTCCAGCAGCAAGGAGAAAACTTCAGAAAGGAAATGGAAACAAGGGATAAAGACTGTTAAAGAAACTGTCTACCACGGCACTTAAGCAACAATCAAGTTAATGCAGACAATCAAATTTCTGGGAATAATCACGAAAGGGATGCCAAACAGAAGAGTGCATAAAAGGAGAACATCAATGGATTTAAATTTTTACATGTCCCCGGGTGAAAGATTTTGAGACAAAGATGGAAGGGAGAGACAAGGTGTTAGATGGGAAACGACATTCAGCAGGAAGATGTGGGCTAGAGAATCGACTGATTAACAACAACCTCGTCAAAATTCTTGGAGGTCACGATGTAAATGGAGAAAAACATGAACACACTTGGAATGAGACAGATGAATCGAACAAAAAGGTGATCTCAAATGAATCGGGCAATGTGAAAGCAAGATCGACAAAGAGAAAAGCCAAGGGACAAGAGAGAATAGAAGTAAAGATTCCAGACCAACCCACAATTGACACTCGACTGGATCCCCTGCATCTATACTCGCAAACAAAAAAGAAAAAAATAGACCTATCCATTCAAGTTTCAATCACTCCTTTCTATACTGTAGTTCTAAGCCGTTGCAATTGAATCAGAAATAAAATGAGAAACTTGAATTGAATTTTTGTGTGCGTGCTATTTTGAATTTGTTGATTCAATATTTTGTTGCTAGAAAATGCATGATTAGGACATTAAAGTAGAAATTAGTTCCGTAATAAAATCACAGATGGAATGAGTCAATTTAATGAAGGAAGTAGATTAGGAATGAGCTGAAATGCAGAATAAGGACAAAATGAATACAGTTTAATTGAAACACAAGGTGCAAAAATTACTTATATCTAACTGATAAGTCCAGAATTGAGGAAAGTAATACAAAAGAGGGAACAAAACATATTTTGAGTTTGTGGTATGAACAATCGCCAAGGAACCTCGTTGAATAACACCAATTTAAATACTCACAAACAAAATGAGTCAAGGTACTCCCTATGGATAGTCACAACTGTCAAACCAAATTCTAATTTATTAGATTATTGGTCGAGGCGTAAATCCTAGGCGATACAATCGACAAGAGATGATACAAAGCATTCTTGATAGTTTGAGCCATCTTAGCCATCCCCTACTTATATACTCGATGCATATACCTTATCTCGTAAATTGAACTAACAAGCTTATTTTTCAAAAAATAATCCAATGGAAACCCAACCCATTCTAAGAAATCAATCCTCCAGAAGAACCTATGATTACCCAGAATCCAAGGAGGAAGTAAGAAAATGAAGTCTGGGGAGCATATATTTTCGAGGAACTCAAAAAAAGGAATGAAAGAAAAAGACAAAGAGCAGAAAATGCAATAGAAAAGAACGCCTATAGGGATAAGTTTATTCAAAATTAACTCTCTTGAACAATTGTTCTTAGGGTGTTTCAACACCTAGTACCCTAATGCTATCCGGGTATGGGAGCTACTAACCCAAAGTTCGCTAAGAGTGTTAGGAAAGCCTAGAAAGTTAAACATCGTGACTATCCTTAAATGGTGACAAACAAAGGAAAAATTCCCCAGTGAAATTACAAGTGAAAAATAGGGGCATATACTGAATTGAAGAGATCAAAGAGATGTCCCAAACATGAAGCTTAGGGGAGTTAATTAGAGAAACTATAAGAAAGAAAGGCGTAAGAGGAGAAAAGGGTCAGGTAATCTTAACCTAAAAATTCCTTCCATCCTACCCATTACCTGGGGAAGCCTAACAATATAAGCCTGAAAAGACTCCGATTGATCTTAGTTATCAAATCACCTACATTAGTGGAGATCAATATGAAAAACAAACTTATGGAATTTGGAAATATGGAAACAATCAAAACTGTGAAGGACTTTAGGAAGTTAATTGACTCAGTATGAAATGAGAAAGGAAAATAATCTATTATTCAACAAGATCTAATGATTATGTTTGCTTGTAAAATAATTTGGCCAATTTAGTTTTGTATACTATGAAAAGTAGAAACTAACCTTGAATCGGACTTGAAGCTAGATATATTAAAATGATGCATACATTGTATTTCACTAAATTGAATACCACTGCAAAAATAAAAATAAAAAAATAAAAAAAAATTTGATCAATACTTCTAAAACAAAAACAAAAATGTCCTTTGTTCGAGGACAAACAATCTTTTCTTTTTCTTTGCTTGAGGACAAGCAAAATTTTAAGTTTAGGGGAGTTTGATGAGTCGGTAAGTCATCTATTTTTAGTCCATTTTTCTGCTTAATTTTCATACTAAAAGAGACAATTACTTTAAAATATAAGAAACTCACCCATTTGTTATTAGCAGTAGAATGGAAGAAAGAAGAAAAAGCAAAAGAGAAAAATGCAAATAAGTGGAATAAAAGGCAATACTAATTGGCAGAGTTAAATGAAAAGAACTCGGCTGAGCTGCTGATGCGCCAGGTCCGCACAGCCTGGGGCCAAGTCGCGGATCAGAAAGTGAAGGGAATTTGACGCTGGCCGCGGCAGAAATACACCTAGGCAAAATCAAGGAGGAGCAGAATTGGAAGGAATGATGTCGCTACGTAAACCGAGGTCGCGACATCAAAAACAACCGGGGCAGGCAACATAAAGCAAAGATTAAGTGATGTCGCGATACGAAAATCGAGGTCGGCTAATCATGACAACCAGCGAAGGGCAGCAGAGACTGGGAGTCTACGCCGCATTAACATCCCGACATGTCGCCGGCATCGTGAACAAACTACTGAAGACCGCAGCGACTAGAATGGATGTCGCGACAAGGCCATGATCGCTATTATCGCCAAATATCAACTAAACTCCGTGAAAAAGCATAGCATGGTGTCGTGACAACATGAAAGACCGGGCCATAGATGCGTATCTTTAAGTCAATGTCGCGACATGAGTTCGACATGTCGCGACAAGAGAATCGAGTACTAATCGAGCAAGAATTTGGGCTCAAGTACCAAATCCACAAGCAGTTATATTGGGATTAGGGCCCAATCGGGAAACCCTATAAATACGCAGCCTACCGTAATAGTAAAAAAAGCTCTGAGGCGTGATCAAAGGAGATCCGCAATTTCAGCTTCACTTTCTTATTTTCTTTCTTTTCTTTCTTTCTTTCTTTTCTTTTTCTTTTTTATTTTAGAGCAGTATGTTTGTCTCAGATTTTTTCGCTTTATTATTTTTCTGCGGATTCGAATGTTATCGCTTTATCGTCGAATGCATCTAATTTTTCAAATTACTACTGAATGTATCAAGTCTGTATAAATTTCGATTCATTATTTCCGGCCAATTGCGCTATTCTTTTGATCAGAAGATGTTGTCTCGTGGTGATTCAAGAATTGGAGGAACCCAGTTTCCATCTAGTAAACGCTGTAGTCGAATTGATCTTTTCCCCGTAGTAATTTGCAGATCTTGTTCATTTCGTTTACGAATTTACTTCAGACATGGGTTTATTGATTTTGGATCTGGAATATCGCTCACTATACCGTTAAGGAATTGCGTCATTACTCCGATTTCAAGGAGGTCCTCTCGGCATATAGGGAAGACAACTCGAGTAATGTACATTTCTTTGAAGGTATACTAACTCCGTCATTAGGATCCTCACATTTGTAAGTTCACTTAGATAAATCCTCTCACGGAAATCAAGAACGAAATAATCTAATTTATCTATTTAAACAAAGATTTCACCCCAATCTGGATAGTGAGGCCAATCCCGGTTAGCCGAGATCTAATCAAGGAAAGGTTGATCTATTTTAATTTCGAGGGAAGAGTAATTGGAAGTTGTATATCCTTTTGCCGTTCGATAACTCGGGAGCCATGCGCACACCATAAACAAGTATGGCGCATTGAAAGTATGAACATCCAGCTTAAGGAAGTTCTTGTTAAAAGTAGTTATCTCGTTCCCTGTAATTCGAGAGAATCAGGAAGAAGGAGATAACGAAATGTGGAGCGTGGAGAGATCCAAATTTGCACTACAATTGCTCTCGGGATGTATTTTCAAACTTGAGATAATCAAGAAATTAATTCAAGATGAACTACGGTGAATTGATCGCTCACTATAACCTGCTTCTCTTGATGTGTCTTCCCAACATAACTCGTTTCAGATTCATTCTCTTGATGTGTCTTCCTACGTATAATCAAGAAATTAATCTCGCATGAACCATGTGAATTGATCGCTCACTATAACCTGCTTCTCATGTGTCTTCCTACGATAACCGCTCGCATTCATTTCTTTTGCAGGGAATTTATTTTCCTTCATTTATTCGCTTTATTTGAATGTTCATTTCTCTCATGAACTACACTTCCACTTTCATGCTAGGCACCCATATCAATTTATATCCAGTAGTATTGTAATTTTCGCAGTCGTGGTAGTTGATGAAAATTCTCAGATCTCTCGGTGGGATCGATATCCTGGACTTAAATCCATTTTACTTGTCAATTCGTGCACTCTGCGTAATTCCTCGCACTCAAAACTAATAAATTAAATCGCTCTACTCTAAGAGATTTTGGTTATGATAAGATGATGTCACGTTGATGGCATCATGGTTCGATTAGTTAATATTCCTTTCGTAATAAGTGTTATAAATTTGTTTATGTATTTCGTCATAACAAGTTTTATGGCGATTTTGGCCGGGATTAGATAGTAAATCTCAAGATAACGTTATAATCTTGCATGGCTAACTAATGCATAAATGTGAAAACAATGTGTTTTGTCTTAAGTATCACGCACAGCCCGCCTACCTATTTCAAGTCACAACATCAACAAAGTCATCTTTGAAGAAGAAAGGAAATAATCAAAGGAAGAAATTCATGTCACGACATCACTTTGATGTCGCGACTTCAAAATGTTATAAATGATGTCGCGACACCACTCAGGTCACGTGATCCGCTTCATGAAAGCCACAAGAGAGGTCTTCTAAATAAAGATGTTGCAAACTAGTTTTTAATGAGTGTTCACCGAGGTCACGGCATCGTGTAGGTCGCGACATGAAAATAGGTACTGAAGTCTTGACAAGAAAACTGAAGTTGCAACCATTTAATGATCAGACTGCAAACGATGTCGTGACTACTTACTGAGGTTGCGACATGAAGAAGAGCTAAACAGACAACAAAAGAAGTCACGACATCACCTCGAGGCCTCATCCGGAAAATAGGTGGAAGGAGGAAACTGCTGGGTAACGTAGAGCCGAGGTTACACCGTAAGAAGAAATGGGAAGCAAGAGGTCGCGACATCACCATGATACTTGACACAAAACTGGAATATACAGTACAAGTGAAGACCACCAACATAATTCGTGACCAGCTGAACCGAGTCACAACATGAAGTCATCATACAAACGCCAGCGGTCGCAATCCAAAACCGACGCGACTCGGTCGAGAAAAGGAAGATAATGATGTCGCTGACATGCAACCGAGGACGCGACATCAACACTCAAGGAACACAAATGAAGTCACGATCACAATACCGATGTCATACCACCGATCAAAGTCATTGCAAGACAAACCGCTGCAACTTAAAAGAAAGAGGTCGCGACTTATTATGAGCAATCAAGAAAAGCCCATGTCGCGACATCAACTTGAGGTCGCGACATAGGATAGTGAATTGGGCTTTTTCTTTGGATTTCCACCTAGAGCATTTTGGGGATTCGCCTTTATCTCTTTACGTATAAATAGATAGCTTTAGAGCTTTAGAATGAGTAAAGAAACTGATATTCTTGACAAAGGGAAAAGAAGAGGAACTCGGTGTATATTTTAGAGTAAATTTTTTTTTTTTAGTTTGATTTTACGTTTTGAATCTGCTTGACTGTGCGAGAGCCCAGTATTTGGATTTTTTAGTTATGTTATTTTTTTTTTTAGTATTCTTTGAAAATTGTAAAAATCTAGACAAATTTATGGAATTCATTTCTTCTCAGTTTTATTGCAATTATAGTGGTTGTGCGTGATCGGTGCTCCATTTCTTAATTCGCGTCACGATGTCTGAGCGCGGCTTCTGTAGATTTGATTTATTTGGTCTGATCTTTCATTTAATGCTATTCGCAGAGAATTAATTTGGGTTCGGTTTTACTTAATGATTGTCGTTTTAATGGATAAGTTCTCAATAGTAGTACCTAGTACCGGTTGAGAATGTATCTTACTCGATGTCAGGGATGCCTGCACGTGTGAGACGGAGGTCGCGAGAGTTGAGAAGCGTGCTGCAGGTATGTTCGACTACCGTGTGAAGCTAGCGAGCTCACGATAGTTCATTTTGATAAATCCCTCATTCGCTCATAATTGAAGTTGGAGGGGTGTATTTAACAATATAAATAGTCAGAGAGTTCACTAATCTGCCCAATTAGTTCAATCCGAGTGTTAGCTCGGGGATCTAATCAGAGGAAGGGATGAACCCATAGATTTGAAGGTTGAGCCACCAATTGAGTAGTAGAAATTTTGCTAAAATCCTTAGAAGGTAAAGCAAAGTTAACTGTCAACGAGAAATGGGTGTGAAGAGTATTGAGAAGAAAAATACCCCGAGATCTTCTGAGAAAATTTGGAATACGAATTGTTTGGTTGGATCTTGTCTTCGAGAGAAACGAGGATATCTATCGATGAATATGGAAGAAATCGATTCAATAATTGGGAAATCTTGGACAAAAAAATCAGATCCGCTACATAAAAAGAACGGAGAAATGGATTTTAGTCTTTAGGTGGTACATTCCATTGTATTTCATTGATAGTTTCGTTTCTCACAGGAAACTGATTCAATCCATTCTTTCATAGACAATTTATTTTTATTCATTTACTTTTGTTTTAGCTTAATTTGAATCTATTCAATAGTATATGGATTTTTAATTTGTGTAGTTTAGATAAAACCTTCATTATGAGTTTTGAGTCCAAATAGTATGAAATTTTAGTAGTTGGATTAGTTGATGTAATTATTTATCAATCTACGTAGAATGATACGGACTTACATTCAGTTTTACTACTTGTATGACTGTGCCTTTGCAGTGTCATAGACTTGACCCTTATTTTTAAAATCATGAACAATTAAGAAGAAAACTATTTTATCAAGCAAAATTATCGAGTAACATGTATGCAAGAGAAGTGTAAGGCTGCTTGTAATTATGTTAATTTGAGGGTTTTAGTCTATATGAAAAGAATGAGCAAGTTTTTATGGCGCCGTTGCCGAGGATTGAAAGAATTAAATAGATCAATATTCTGACAAAAGAAGGAAATACTAATTTGGACATTTTAAGAAAAGAACAAAAAATAACTTTGCAAGCAGTGGCTATTTTAGCCATTAATCTTTAACAAGCCATATTGAAAATATTTGTTTGGTTTGATGTCGTATTAATTTGAGTGTGTTTGATTTCGAGCTTTTAATGCATAGGAAACGGGATTAGACACAGATTCCCGGCCAAACCTTTGAATTGGAGAAAAACTCGGGAGCTTGAGAAAAGACAAAAGAAGCGAAGCGCGGCTATGGCGAGATGAGAGACACTTGACCAGACGGAAGAACAAAAGGGCTGTGACGGAAGGCCTCCCATTCTTGATTCACAATGGAGGATTTACGAAGGCCTATTATTAAGAATACCTGCCTGTCAGACGACCCTACGTAGATGCAAATAATTTCGAACTAAAAGCGTATGATTACAATGGATTTCGGCAACATCAGTTTACTAGTCATCCACGAAGACCAAGCTTGAGCACACAGGGAAGATTTCGGGATGGCGAATCTGATGAAATTTGAATGGGGTGAGGCGGAGGAGTAATAAAATTGCATCTCTTTCCCATTTTCTTTGAGAGATATAGCGACCACATGGTATGAATCATTACCATATGGTTCGGTTGATGCCCAGGAAGAGTTGGTAAGCTACTTAGGCGATTCTTTCCCCGTCTCGCCCGAGGAGAGAGAGAAGAGAGATAATAGTATTCCAACAGGGGGAAGATGAGAGCCTATATGTAGCTTGGGAAAGATTCAAAAGGTTGCTGAAGAGATGCCCGATGCATGGCATAGATTTGAAGACCCGGATGGACATAGTGTATCATGCTTTAAATGATACATCTAAGGGTATTATCGATGCTTCATCTTTGAACATTCAAAACGTAAAAAGTCTTTGAAGGCGAGAGATACGATAGAAGACCTAGCAAATGCAATATGAAAGCTCCATGCGAGTTTTCAGAAATAAACGAGAGGAAAAGGAGTCATGGGTGAGCAAGATGTGACCATGGAGAACAAAGTTGGATGCCATAATGTGCATAGGATGAATGGAAACAAGACGAAAGATGCACGCACGCTCATGAAATAGGGCGATGAAGAGAACTTATGAGAAGAAGTGCGATGTGCCCAGAAGAAAGATTCTTATGGTCTTGAGAGGTTAGAAATCGTGAACGAGCAAAGTTATCATTTCAAGCAAATCTAACCTGCCCACACACTACAATCCAGCGCGAGGAACCGTAGAATTTCTCATATGGTGGAGGGGCATTACGGCCTAAGGGGGCCGATCCTCAGCGGGATGTGACTGACCATCAAGGTTCAGCGGCATCGAGGAGGTGAGCGAAATGAATATCGGGGTCGGGAGGAGAACCCGACCATTTGAAGAACAAATGCAATTCATAGAGGGGACAACAAAGAGGCTATTACAATTCCATGAACATAAGCTATATGACTTGGGAAGCTTTCAAGTCGATACTCATGTTTGAGGAAGAATGCTTGCTAGTGCCTTCTTGAAAAATTTAGAAACCATAGTAAGTATTTATTTTAAATATGCGAATCGAGCAAGGGTGCATTCACTAGTGACACTCGGAAGAACCCAGGCTGCATGGCAATTCGGTTAAGAAATTAGGAAGGATTTGAGCGACAACGAGGGCGAAAGGAAGAAGGGCGAGGCGAGAAAATAAAAGGCGAAGGAAGGAGAAGAGCACCACTGATTGGAGCAGTAGAAAGAAGTAATGACCCGAGAGAAAAGAAGGAGGGGAATTACCTGACCTATACACATGATTGCCATTTCCACAGAGGAACGAGATCGAAGAGAATAACAGTTTCTAAATTCTTGGATATTTTCAAGAAAATAGAAATAAATATCCCATTTGCGGAGGTGATTATGCATCCTCTTTATGCAAAATTTCGGAAAATGCGGCGAAGAAAGATGGGGCGAGGAGGGTATAGTTAGCAGGCGCTACGTGCGTGCCATTATCGACAAAAGCTCGGCAAGATATTGAGAAGGACCACTGCGGTTTCACCATTCCTGCTCCATAGGGGAAATATGAATTCAAGAAAGCTTTATGTGATTAAAAGACAAGTATAAATTTGATGCCTCTATCGGTTGTGCGAGACTTAATTTGGGGAAATGACTAGCAGCAATTACATTGCAGATGGCTGATAGATCAATGGCACAACCAGAAGGCATTCTTGAAGATGTACTTGTCAAGGTTGGGAAATTCATCTTCCCAGTGGATTTTGTTATCATGCAGATGGAGGAAGATACCCAAATTCCTTTGTTGCTAGGAAGACCTTTCTTAGCAACTGGAGCTGCCTTGATAGACATACAAAAAGGTGAATTGACACTCAGGGTTGGAAATGAAGCAGTGCATTTTGTATTACTTGAAGTATGGAACATCTAATGTAGAGGCGAAAGTTGTATGGGTACATGAAACAATAGCCTTCTCAATGATGAATTGAATTCTGATTGTATCCTTTAACACTCTATCAATGAAATTGAGATGAATTTTCAGTATCTTGAGAGTCTTGATGGTGAAGTACTGCCTTCAATTTTGTTTAACAAGGAAACAGTCTCTAGTATAAATGAAAACAGTCAAGATGAAGTAAGCAGCTAGAAACAGCAAACTCATGAGCATGAAACTAGTGCAGAAGGGCTAACATTGAAAGAATTGCCCAGTCATTTAAAATATGAGTTTTAGAACCGAGAAAAGAAAACCGGTTATCCTTATCAATGCGTTATTTGGCCCCGAAGAACATAAGTTCTTTGGTAGTGCGAAAAATACAAGGAAGCAATTGCTTGGTAATTAAGGATCTTAAAATTATCGGCCCCTCCATTTGCATGCACAAAATATTCTTTGGAGGATAATGCAACAACCATTGATCAAAGGAGGTTGAACGTGATGAAAGAAGTTGTCGAAAGAAGTTACGAAATGGTTGAATGCGGGTTTATATACGCTATATCGAGATAGTTCTTGGGTAAGCCCAGATTGCATGGTTCCCAAAGAAGAAGGTGGATTCTTGTGATCAGAAATGAAAAGAATGAGCCAGTCTGAAGCGCGAAACGGGATGGAGGGGTGTGTGACTACGAAAATTGAATCTTTGCAACCGAGAAAGGATCATTTTCCCACGCCTTTCATTGATGAGATCTTTGAGATAGGTTGGCGGGGACACCCTCATTTTTGTTTTCTTGATGGATACTGGATATAACCAATTGCAATTGCACACGAAGATCGGGAAAAACCACTTTTACATGCCCATTTGGTACTTTTGCTTTTAGGAGAATACCATTTGGTTTGTGTAATGCTCACGGGCCTTCAGATGCATGATGTCTATATTTTCTGATCTAGCGAAGAAGTTATGGAGATCTTCATGGATGATTTGGTGTATGGATCTAGTTTTTGAGCCGATTACATAGCTTTTGGGGACGATTACTTGAGGAATGCGAGACGAAGAATCTGGCTACGAGATTGGGAAAAATGCCATTTATGGATTCTGAGGAAAGGAATTGTCTTGGGGCACGTGATTTACGCGGCGGGGCTTGAGTAGACGAAAAGTTTCAATTATAAGAAATCTAATGCCACCCCTCTGTTGAGAGATCGAAGTTTCTTGAGGGCATCTTTGGATTTTTATAGAAGATTTATCGAGAGATTTCTCAAAACTTGCTGAACCGCTATGCGAATTCTTCGGAAAAAAAAGATACTACCAGTTCTATTTTGATGAATCACGCCATAAAGCATTTGAAGAAATCAAATCGGACTAGTTAACTCCCATCATGGCAAAACCCGGATTGGGCAATTTTTAAAATCATGTGTGTGATGCCGGTGATTTTGCGATGGGAGGCGTATTGGGACAGATGAAAAAATGTTCAAGGCCATCTACTATGCTAGCAAAGCCTTTAATGAAGCCGCAAAAAAGAGTAGCTCTACTGCGAAAAGGAGATGCTAGCAATAGTATTTGCATGTGAAAATTTTTAGGCCATACATTTTGGGGGTCAGTATTTGTTATACCTGCGATCATGCGGCAATTAAATATCTAATGGCGAAGAAAGAAGCAAAGCCAAGATTGGGTGGAGTACTATTAATCACGAGAATTTGATTTAGAAATAAAAAACCAGAAGAAATTAGTGACAATGTGATAGGCGATCACTTGTCAAAGTAGAAAGAAACCTTGTACAAGAAGAAAGAGAGAAATAAGCGAGAAAATTTTCGGATGAAGCGATTATTTCCATTGTCACTCAATCACCTGGTATCGCGATATTGTGAACTTTTAGCTTGTGGAAATTATGCCACGAGTCGACTACCAACAAGAAAGCTAAAATTTGACAGCGGGTACTACATCTGGGATGACCCCATTATTGTTTAAAGGGAGCTGATACGATTATAAGGAGATGTCTTAGGAAGGTAAGCAAAGCAAGATTTTACAAGAATGTCATGCATCACCATATGGAGGACATTTTACGAGAGATAAAACGATACAGTTCTCAGGTCGGGATTTTTGCGGCCTCTTGTGTGTACACAAGGATTGTTTTGAATGGGTGAAGTTATGTGATCGATGCGAAAAGAATGGGAAATATGTCGGCCAAAAAGGATGGGAATGCCCACTGCCAATTATCCACCAGTGGTCTGGTGTTTGATGTATGGGGAATGGATTTTATGGGGCCTTTTCCGGTTCATTTGGAAATATATCGTACTCAGTTGTGGATTATGTATCAAAATGGGTATAGGCAACAACTTGTCAAAGAATGATGCAAATACGATTTATTAGGTTTTTACAAGAAATA